>QAOA01008473.1:1762728-1907366 GCA_003255065.1 Cercis canadensis
CACCAGTTATCAAACAACAAGCAGCAAACAATGTACAATAAGATTAAAACTATGTTAACCTGATCAAGTAAGACAGAGCCAGAGGTCTGACCAACAAAATGCGCAATTCGCTGAGGTGAAAGGGAATTGCTTGTATCTAAGTATACAACAGAAGTCTTATGCTTCTTTGCAACAGTTGAGGCAGACTGTAGGCAAGCCTGAAATTGAAAATAAAAATGAAAGAATTTGTATTTGATATAACATTTTATATTACAAATTACATCAACCAAATAAGAGATGTAATATAGTAACATCATGACCATGGCAATGAAGAGAAGGTTAGAGCATGTGGTAGGGGAAAAATATATGCAGAACCAAAATAAAAATTTCTAATCTCCTTAATTACGCAGTTTTCACCTGTGTTTTACCAGACGAAGATGGCCCAACAAGTTCTGTTAATTGTCCTTCACGTAACCCACCTCCAAGTACTGCATCAATCCTGAATTACGCAGCCACAAACACTGACTAGTGCTAATATGCACAGCATGTATTTCAAATCAAATCAACCTCACAATTCAACATAAATCATTGGTAACATTTACTTGAACTCTGATATAATAATACTACAGAAAGTGCTGTGCTAGTACTAGTATTGTTACCCCTAGAACATTATAAATTTCTATACATAAACTACACTCCTCCAGAGTAAGTATTAGACTATTAGGTTAATGCTCAGATGAAAATACCCTTCACATCCAGTGGATAATACATGCTTATTCCATTTAGTATCTTCCAACAGCTGCAAGCCGTTCAACAATGGTGGAGTCTGGGCATCTATAATGGATTGAAGTTGAGTAATGCCCTACATACTCAAAATGGAACAGCTTGAATGGAAACACGTCTCTATCGTAGAAAGCTTTCTTTAGATAGAAAAAATAATAAAATTACTAAATAATTTGGGAATAGCCAACCTGCTTTAATCTCTCTGGCCTAGGCTGGTTATCCGCAAAAGCAACTAATACATCAACATCATGCAGGAGGAAATCTTCAACTGAGAAAACAGAAACACGGAAAGAATGGGTTCGAGTACATTAATAAAGCATTAATGGCATTACCATTTTACGGTCTTATAATCTGCCGCTATTGGAACTACAATTGCAGAAATAAGGAGGGGAAACGGACCTGAGAAAATACCGTGCGAAGCACAAAAGTTTTGGAAGTTAGAGTCAATTGTTGGATACTTTTCCTCCAGAGACTTCAACGGTGCCATTTTCTCTCTAACTCAAGGATTCTCCGAGAAGCTATTCTCTCTCTTTTGGCGGGGGAGGGGACTCTTTTTGTTTTTTTTTTGTTTTGCTAATGACGGTGGAGGGGACTCAGGGCCGGGGGTTACTATGGACTGGAACTGGAAGGCCATTTAACAAGGGTTTGGGTTAAGTTTCTTTCTTTTTTTGCTTTAAAGGTTTGGATTAAGGTGCAATAATATGAGAAAGGTTGCGGACCGTATCATCGGCCCATCTGTTCAGGATCGATACAACTATTCTATCCCAAAAAACCCATGTATATTCTTTTTTTAAAAGTAAAAAGTGCACATAAACATCTTTAATTTGTGCACATGTGAAATGATTAATTTTGGAGATCTAGTTTTTGAAGACCAAAATGTTCTATTGAGAAATTAGTTGTTGGATTGGTGAGTGAAAATATTAATCACGAGAATAGTAATAAAGACTAATAAACTAACAAAAATTTATAGTGTGTATCTTTTTCATTTATTTACATACTAATTTCTCTTATTAATGAAAGTGAAAGGAAACCTCAATTTCGCCAAGGAAGAAATCTGACGGGACCAAAGTTGCTTCGAGTTTATCACTCTGAATAATGGACGATCTGAAATTTAATTGTTCAACTTACCATGACAGACATAATATTCATGGACACGCTCCTATTCTCTATATTATTGACGCAGACCGTAAGGGTATGTTTGGGAGTTCTTTTGGAGGGGAAAGGAGAGGAGAGGAGAGGAATGAGAGAGTCCACTCCCTTGTTTGGGAGTTTTAAGTTTGAAAGGGGAAGGAGACCAAGGGTTAAACTTTGACCCTTGCACTCCTTTTTTCATTCACAAATTTCAACCCCCCAAATTGGGGGGTTTGGAGGGGTAGAGAATTAATTTACTAATTTACCCATACTGTCTGCCACCATTGAATTGTTGGATAAGAAAAGAAAGCAAAAAAGTTGAAGTTTTATGTTTAAATTGTAATTCTTTTATATTTCTAATTAAAAATTTTAATTATATCCATCTAATGAAAAAATTATAAATAATCCATTTTATCATCACTCTAATTTAATTAATTGCAACCCATAAAGCAATAGAATTTGCATAATTTTTCAGATGCACAGTTTATTTTCTTTTTGAAAATATATAGTATATTAATTTTTTTATGACTCATTAGAAGCAATAAGTGTATATTATATATTAATAATTTAATATTTATGAAATTTTACTTTTTTATGAAAATGTACTTAATTAGAGTATGAATTCGGTTATTGTCAATTTTTATTTTTTTAATAAATAAATAATAATTACATTTATAATTAAAAAATTGAATTAGAAAAAAAGAGTGAAAAGATAATAAAGGGTAAACTAGTAAAAATATTTTACAATAAGACATTTCCTTCTCTTTCCTTTCCTTTTCCTCATTTTAATCATCCAAACAAAGGAGAGGAAAACCCCTCCCTTTCCTTTCCCTTCCTTTCNTCTCCTCTCCTCTCCTCTCCTCTCCTCTCCTCTCCTCTCCTCTCCCCTCCAAAAAAACTCTCAAACAGAGCCTAAAGCTTGTTCATGACAACAGGAAAGCACCCAAGACAAAATGGTGAGCACATCAGAAAGATTTTATTCAATGTTGAAAAAGTGAGACCAAGCGTTATCATGATTCTCATGAAGAATATATATATCAGGAGACTCAGGACAAAAGAAAGATAACGTCAAGGAATATATTTAAAAGGTAACTCCATTGTAAACATTAAACTAAGTTCAAGTATCTTCCTATCCAAACTTGAAAAGATGATAAAATAGAAGTTTCTATAACAAAACTTCATTTTTATTGGGATGACTTTGTAGAAGCCAAGAGACGCCATCTACTTGGGTGGAGGGAAGAAAATGGCATCAGCAGTCCTCTTTGAACGGAAGCGTTGCTCAACTCCTGAATCTACATTGAAAGCAGCCTGCAGAACCGAAGGAGATAAAGCCTTCCACACAGAAGAACTTCCAGCCAAGTGGGTAAATATGGGACTGCCCAGAAAACAATTATAGTTAGAATCATAGACATTCTTGGAAATTATAACCATGATATGCAAGAGAAAACAGAAGATTAGAAGGATAATTTGTTTTTCCCATTAGCTGTATAACAATAATAAAAAGCACTAGTTGTAATATAGTGACTTACTTAGGGGTGCTGATGATAGAGAACCACTCCATTCCATCAGCATCAGCAATCTTTGAGACTACAAAGAACCTTGGCACAATGAACAAATTTCCAGCTTTTAGAGTAGTCTCCAGAACCCTGCGGCCATCAACACCAACAACTTGAACTCGGCCACTTCCCCTAACTACATAAGTAACCTGTAATGCAGAGTCACAAGAAAAACCTGGAGAGCACATGGCCCTTCCATCCAATCTCACAAGGTCAGCTCCAAGTCCGACCTCACCAACCAAAGGAAGATTCTTGGTGTTCAAGACTACAACCCTTCCACCATTCTTAATGTCAACATCCAATGGAGCCTCTTCACAGTTCAAAGCCATGCCCTTCCTATGTTCCTGCTTTGGCTCAGGAATGCTGAAATTTCCTTCCAGCTTCACAATGCCTTTCCCTGATTGGTTTCCAATAAGGGTCTTAACATCCTTCTCTTCCAAGTCCCAAGCTCTGCTCACAAACTCAGTTGAAAAACCAGTGAAGATTCCATTAGAACCGGTCAGAAAAAAATCAGTAAATTCACCAGCCTTGTGAGCTTTTGAAGTGTCACCCAGGAAAAGAACCACCAACTCAGTATCCTCCTTATTGTACCACCATGTCACAACACCAAAAGGGAGTGCTATGGCATCACCCTTCTTAATTGCAACAACCTTCTCTTCGGATTCAGGGAGGACAATTCCAGCAATACCATTTCCTGAATCAAAATTTAACAAAATTCACGATTGGGGAATACACAATTTCAATATTAAGAAGGGAAAAAAAAAAGTAATAATATTGGAATTTAACAATAAAAAATTCAATATCATCGTGATAATCATAATAACATCGACAGTAGGAAATATTAAAATATGACTATAATAAGTTAAAACAAGAACCAAGGCCTTCATATCGATTTTCTTCTACAGTTCGGGCTAATCCCAGAAAACCAAATACCTTTCAACTCAATCCGAATTTCTAGGATCTTAATGTCCAGATAGTATATATTATCAGAAAAATAATCAATAACGCCATCACTAACTCTCTGTCAATCAAGACCGAATTCACCCAGTTCACGCAATTTAGTTCATGAAGATTGAGTATGAAACACAACATAAGCTGAATCGTGACAAATTATAACTCCGGAAGTAATTTTTTTAAAAATAAAAATGAGAGCAATACAGTTCCCGTGAAATCACGAAACATAGATACCCAGATCATAAAAAGAGTAGAGGAATCTATTAAGATACAGAAAAACGAAGGATGAAAATCTACCTTGGAGGACGTAGGCAACCTTCGAAGAGTCAGAATAGCGAGGAAGCGCAAGAGCATTCTTCTCAAGGGCTAGCTTAGCGGCACCAATGTTCCCTCGTTGTAACATGGGAAGCTCAGAGGGGGACCAGGCATGGTAGGAGCCACCATTACCTCCGTACACCTTCTTGGCCAACTGGGGAGAAAGATCAATATCCATCTTTTTTAACACCAACACAGAGAGAGAAAGGAAGGATCACACCTTTTTTATCACTGCGGGGAATGCAGTATTTATGAAGGACTCGTATGATTTGACAGAATCCCACCGTAACTCTAAGAAAAGATTCGTATCGGACGGATAGAGAAAATAGAGTCACGATCCATTAGTCATTATCCATCCAATCGAAAAGGGATCCGGGAAATGAAAAAATCAATATCCTATCATTAATTTAGGATCAGGATTACACTAAAAATAGAATAAGAATAAGAATTAGGATGGATAGAAGGGAATTAGCTGCTTATAATTATTCTCTTTATTTCGCTAAAAAAGTGAATATTGTTAATTGCACATTTGGTTCATGTATTATCACTAGAATGGTGACTTAGCTATATTGCGTTTCCATTCTTCTCATGTCAGCAGGTTCTGGATTCTATACCTACTAAGACTGACACATCATACTTATAAAAAAAAAAGACTGACACATCATAAGTTCTGGCTTCTATACCCACTAAGACTGACACATCATGAATTTAACGCAAACGTTTATTCTTTAAGCAAATAATACACAAAATACGTCTTTTATCACGGAACTAGTATTTGTACCCGTGCGCTGCAGGTAATTAGTATAGATAGTGTTATTTTTTAAATGAAAAATATGAAGTGCTGTCAGTGGTATAGCAATATATGGGATAGAAAGTTTGTATGTCAAGTTTTAAATGCGTGCTAGTGTTCTACTCAGATTAATAGTAATGAAGATGATCAAATATGTAGTGGTGAAAATATTAATTATTTATTTTTTTATATATGATAGTGTGGTGATTCGTATGGGGTTTTTTTTTTTTAAAGAAGGAAAACAACAAGAAAACTGGACACGAGTAAGCTTGGGTGCACATAGCATAATGTTTTTTTTTTTTCATTTATTAGAGGCCACATATTGTGGTTCATTGATTTGAATATTATATTTTACTAATAAAATTACATATTTATTATATTTTTTTTAACTTAATTACTTAAATATTAAAATTTTTAAAAAATTTTAAACAAAAAAAAAAAATTCAGACATGTGAAGACCGTTAGTGGTCACGTGAGACACGTCAATAGCCAATTAGCTTGTTCCTTCTTATCACATTTTCCTTTATCTTTTTTTTTTTATTATTCTTATAAACAGTTAAAGAAAAGACACGTCATAGAGCTATCGGCGTATCCGATATGGACACGCCACATGACCACTAACGAGTCTAGTGGTTCTTATATGTCGATTATGTTTTTTTTTTAAAGTTAAAAACTGTTATAAANTTAAGTTAACAACTGTTATAAATTAATAAATTTATTTGTAGAGTGTAATATTCATGTCAAAAACCCTATAGTAGGTTGCTGTTTAGTATTCCAACAAGATTTGAAAATGACACTTCCGGCACAGAGAGCCCCAATGCACGGATTCTAGGCTTTGATGGTAAAGGCTCCTAATTGGGCCTGTGCTTGGGTCCTATGACTCACTTGAGAGTCTAATTGATGCATCAAATGCAAGAAAAGATATGGGAAAAACCGAAAAAACATTTTAGCAAAAAAAACAAAAAAAGAGAAAACGAAATAGAGTTTTAATTTTTAAACATGTACTGCCCTGCCGGTGAAATTACTGAGAAGTATTATTCTATTTAAATATATAATTATTATGTTTACATTTAAATAAAAATACTACAAATTAAACATAATAGAAAGTTATATAATTTGTATTTATACTTTACTTTTCACCCAACTAGCATGTCTAAATTTCTTCAAACTTTCAAAGATAAAGGATTAACATGTCATTTGCATAATTTCAATGCTTAAATGGTCTTTGTAAACACAAAGTAAATTCTTCTCTTTACCAACTTTTTTAAAAATTTCTTGTTTGAAAACATTGATAATAAAAAAAATTTAGTGGGTTGCAAAAACATAATCATCAAACAATTAATGTCAAAGCATAATACATTTTCATATAGATAGATTTGGATCCGGTCATGTCACTTGAGTCATGTTGCTCAAATCTGAGCCGTCCATTCCATTAAAACTCATTTCAACCATTAAATATTAATGTGTTTTAATGGTTGAAATGACCTTAAATGGAATAGATGGCTTAGATCTAAGCAACATGACTCAAGTTAACATGCCTGGATCTCTTCCCCATATAGATAGCATGGAAGTGCGGCAAATTAAACTTTTTTGGGGCTTACATAGCTAAATATACTAGAGTATACTACATTCCTTCTGCGATTTCTTACTTGATGAAAAAAATAAAATACTTGTATATGAAATATCATTTAAGATGCTATTTTTCAGAGAAAATATTTTCCCTCGTTATTTTCCGTAAAAACAAATGAATCCAAGGCACAGCCACTGCGAATCAACAATTCCTGTGATTACTGTCAATCACATGATTCACATTATGCCCGGCGCTATAACTTGCACGGGAATGGTATTACGTGAAAGACAAGCCTCGAAGTCTACCAAACACCTTTCCTTTCCGTCCTTTTACCCATTCTGGAAAACTATATCAAAAAACAAGTTTGCATGAGCAAACGCAATGTGCATATTTCAATCTATAAAATATTCTTTTGGCACTAGTCTATCTATATATCTCCCCAATGGAAAAATGTGGGGTTAACATCCTTTGAGTTCTCTTTTGTTCTGACGGTGATACCAAAATCTGGGAATCTAGTTGCAGTTAATGAGATCTGTGTTTACCTCGGCTGTATTATCAATTATCCATGACCTGAGATTTTGAATGTGCAGCTCTCGTCTTAAAACTCAAGCTGCCCCACCAAAAAAGACAGTACGAGGTGCCAGGTCAGCAAAGACACTGACCTCCATCAAGGAATCTCCTTTACATTATTTGAGTCCCCATTTTGTACAAGTTCTGAAGATGAGGTCTTTTGGGGTGCTTTCCTCAAGAAGCTTTTTGTGTAAAGGGAACCAAACACAACGACCTGATAATGCATCGGTGTTACTAAGCTTCTCATTAGATTTAACAGAATGCTCAGAAGAGTAAGAGAGGTAAAAAGCGAGTCTTACAGCTCCAATCCACTGTTCCCAGCTAAGAGGATGGGTAAACCACACACACGACAGCAAAATGCTCACCAACTACCACAACAAGAACGAAAAAGAGATTTAAGAGAACAGTGATCAAATGCGCAACCGTAAGGACAATGAAAATTGATTTCTATATGCAATATTTACCTGTCTTGTGGTCATTATAGTAGCAAATGTTAGAGCACCAAAATTCCGAATCGTGTAGGAAATAAAAAATTGACTAGCTGTTGCAACCTGTAAAATATTGATTAAAGGAAGGTGCAGAAATGGGGAAATGTATTTTTTTTTTTTTAAATCGAAAGAAACGTACAAAAGCATTATATTAGTATGAATATCGATGCTATAGATTCCAAAAATCTGTTTAATTAAAGAAAGAAGGAGAAACATTATCAATACTTTATAATATGATTTATAGAAGAACAGGGCAGTCTGCTTACAGTTGAAAGCAATGCTACGTCAAAGAAACAATCACTATGGCGATAAACAAACTCTATAGCTGGAATTAAATGTCCTTGTACAATAAGACCTGAATCAAAAATATCAAATGTCAAAAGAATGAGTTTCCAACCACGAAGGTGGAAAAGAAGCAATACTGAATCTGAAAGAAGCTACAAATGGCAAATATATACAAAGACTTCCACAGGAAAAACTAACTATTTAAATTAGAAGTAGATGGATGTTCGGCAAACTCAGAATAATGGCCAACCACAAATTCCAGGGCTTGGTTCTAAAATTGGATTTTTTTGTAAACTTCTTACACCTAAAAAAGGTTTCCATTTTAAAAGTTAGGGTCAAATGGTAATTCGGAAAACTCCACTTCCAGGTTATTGCAGGTTTACAGAATAAGTTTATCTTGAACTTTTCAGACACAAGTCACGTATATTCTAAACACCATCTAGGACCTCTAAATAATCAAATCCACTATATATCTTCCTCCTCAATCAACCACTGCAGATGAATCTTATCACATACACTCCAGACAACGTGTACCAAGAAAGCAGAATGTTTAAGATAAAATTTGTGGTGATTGTCAAAAACCTACCCATCAAGCTAAGAACACAAGAACACAGTGTAGTATAAAAGATCTGATTATGTATCTCCATGTCATAACCTTTAAACATTTTATCTTGGAACGTGCTTGTAAAGCCATCAAACCTATGAGAAAAGCATAAAATTAGTATTGCAGATATTAGTATGTGCTTTTAATCACATAATGCTGCTTTCAAGAAACTGGTAATACTCAAAACAACAAAGATAATTTAAATGGTGCTTTTTCTTTGTTTTTTTTTTTTTTTGGGGGGGGGAGGGGGGTGAACAGGGATAAAAACTATATGCAGGAAAAACATCCAAACTGTTAGCCAGGTAAGCTACACTTGTCCCTAACATTAAGAATCATGATGAGTGAAGGCATCATTGATGTTATAATTTGATCTTTTGGTTGTCCAGCTAATAAATGAAATCACTCATCACAAGAAGAGGGATAAGTTTTGCAATGATACCCAAGATAACCAATCATTAGAAGACAGCCCCAAACAGTATTTTCCCTTCCTCTATTGTATGGACTCATGTCAGATCCTGCCTACAATGAAAAAACACAAAAATATTTTAGCTTATTATAAAAATGCTGCTAGCTTATTAAAGTTCTTGTGCAATTCTCAACTGCATGATCAATCAAGAAAGAACAACAAAAGAACAGTATTTGTGCTATGACGCATACTATGAGGAACATCAAAGTTTGAAGAACCCGTAGCAACCATGCAAGTCAGTTGGCAGTACTGGTTCAAAAGAATAAGATCCCAGGAAAGTTGTTAACAACCAGAGGATCTAGAAACAACTCTTTAGTATAACAGTATCAAGAAAGTCAAAATTTTGTGTATGTGTGCTATATGCTATTTGGTTTTGATTTATTTTCAGAGGTATGCCAGAATTTTTAAGCGACATACATCACTGCAGACAGCTAATATAGAGACCTTTAAGCGTTCACTGTCAGCTATTTCATTGAACACAATCACATACAGACAGTATGAAGAAAATATCAGGTGAAGAAAAAACTTCCAGGTCAAGGAGTAGAACAATTACCGGATATAGGATGAATATTGAGCAGCCAAGGGTCACCAGAAAAGCTAACAAATAGTCATGTCCCTGATATCTCTTTTGCATTATGAGAGTACCCCAGATCTGTATAACACATTAAATAAGGAATACAGCAATTGTCAGTATTCACAACTATAACCCTAAAAGAAATATCAAATAAATGGGTATAGTACTCATAATAACAGATTTTGACTTACCATGACTGGTATCATTTTAGCACACTTTGCAAGAGTCTGAACTGGGAAACTAACATATTTGAGGGCCTGGAACAAGTAAAATGGCCATTCAAGTAATAACTGTCATCAGCTTATAACCAATAATAATAGTAGTATTAGTAGTGGTGGTGGTGGTAGTAGTAGTACTAGCAAGATCATATGAACTTCATATTTTGCATACGTAGATAGAAAGAAGAAGCATAGCTTACCTCATACTGACAGGTTGTGGTCAGTATGTTTGTTACTGACACAAGGCAATACTTATAAACAGGAGCCACTGGATGCAACGCCTTTTTACTTGCCTATAAAAAATTGAAATTTATAACTACAACAACTGATTTAGATAAAGGCAGTTCGCACTCAACAAATGCATTTGCAAGAAAGACAGTTTCCAATTCAAACACTGCAAAGCGTGTGATAATCACTAGTTTGTGAAAACAACACAAGCACATGACAGAGCGTTTCCCCACAACATCCACTTACCAGTAAAGCACCTGCAGAAACAGCAGAAGTTGTGATGCGGTTGCAAAAAACAAGAAAGAGTGAGTATTTAAAGTACTCCTGGTTCACCCCATATGGGACTCTCATTATCTTTTCCTGCAAAATACAAAGATCTATAAGTCCACTGGGAATGTGTTGGACTAGCAGAGGCTGTTGATATCATTATCAAATGAAGAAGACAACAAGATGCTCCATGTTTGGTGAAAGTAAAATACTTCCCATGTCTAACATAGATGTTTGACAAAAAGACCTTATTCTAATTCATGTGAGCCCCTTCATTATATGTTCACATTTATACAGCCAAAACAAGCATCAAGGGATGATAAAGATACTTACCAAGAGTATTACAAAATTATTAACGTTTGTTACTTATACATTTCTTTCAGAATACTAAACCCTTTCAAGATAATAACTGCATTACTCATGCACACATTGTCCTGGGGTGTGTGTTTTCAGATAATAATATAGTCTATGGTCTCTTGATTTCCTTCTTTTGAGAACTTCGTAAATACTTGCATATGCGAATTAATCACAGCCACTACTACAAGTCCACAAATAGCCAAGCTCAGCAAGAAGAAAGCGAGGATCAATACATTTAACAAAATTCTTGGACTCAGACTAGGAAATGTCCTCAAGCACCAGGGCATGACCTCTCAAATTTAAGACGAACGCCGTTAGAGTTGATAATTTTAATGGATTTTAAACTGTAGTAATTTGTCATTCAAATGCAAAAAACATGCAAAATCTGCATTTCTATCTAAAGAATAAGTTTTGTGAACTAAGAGCATAAGTTAGAATTACTTTGAGCAGGATAAGGAGATTCGAATAATCGAATGAACAAAAAGAAACAAGTAAAAGAAATGAAAAGGGAAAAAGGAAATGATAGACTAAAACCTGCAAGACACCATAGGTGACGAGGGTCACCATGATTCCGGTGACCGCAAATACCCCTTTCCATAGCTTGTTGTCTCTCCAATCACCTGAAAGAGAAGAGGCCGATTCCGCCATAGCCCAAGTAGGAAAGACACATAGAAAACACGAAAAAGTCGTCGCTGGGAACCAGAAAACACGGAAATGGCTGGTCAGAGTGGACAAAGAGCTGGCAGGTAAATGTGGGAGTGGGACCCTACACTTGGGGATCGAACACAGAGGGATGTATATTCATCAAAGTGTAAATGTTGGACTGAGAGAGCAGTCTGAGTCTGAGACTTCGTGTGAGAAAAAACTCAAAAAGAGAAGAGCAGAAAGAGATTGGCCTCAGGCGTCTCGCTTTCTCCGGCACCCTTTTCTCTCATTGTAATTTGCATATGGCTTTCTCTTTCATTTTTCTTTTTCTTCGAGATTGAGAAATCAGAAAAGCAATTGGGCTGCCACGTAAGTTCCAGGAGAAGGGGGCAACGGTACTCGGATTTGGACTGTTCTTCCTTTGACTGATGGGCCCTTCAATTGGTCAACCAACCCCAACCCCAACTAGTGCATCTGTGCCTCCAATAGCAACGTGTCGTATTGGCACAGGTAATCGTACCCGACCCGGACCAATTCACCAATGCACTCTGGATTGGATCTATTTTTAGTGGACTGGGAAATGAGAAGAAAAAAAAAAGGGGACAAACTAGTTTATCATTTTAATATTCAATAGAAGCGTGTAAGGCAACAACAAGGTGTACGTATCAAATAATCCAGCACCACTGATTGAGTTATCTTATGGTTTCAGAACCTTACTACATATGGCCAATTTACCAAAATAGGAGGAAATTATGTTATTATCTTATTAGCATACACATCCATAGGACCATAACTAGAGGTGGATTCTTTTTTCTTTTTTTCCAGCTATACTTTTTTTTTTTTCCCTCATTGTTATACTGTACGTGACATGAAAACTAAAAAGCAAATTGTGGGGTTAATCAAATGATACAAGTACACTATTTTGTAGATTTTTCAGTTTCTGAGGAGTGAGAACAAATGTTGAAGCCTAATATTATGTTCATGGATTCTGCCTCATTCCCTCACCCCTTGATTTCCCATATCATCACCAGCTCAAGGTAATTTCTTTCTCTTGTGGCCCAGAATGTCTGTGTGTTTGTGTTGAATTCAAGTTAAATGTGAGCTTTCTGGTACAGCTTTCATCGCTATTCTGCGGCTCTTCAGAGCACAAGGTTTGGCCTCTGGAAGCAGAGGTTGTCAAATTTTGCTTATTGTGCTATTGGGGTTTCTGGGTTTGGAGTTGGAAACCTATTTGATGATAGTAATTTGAAGGAAAATGAGAATGGGTCTCTGTTAGGTGTCTTTGACGAGACTGCTTCAGCACCATTTGGAACATTAGATGCTGAAATCACTCCTGAAACCACCGATTTCTTTGTTAGTGATGCTGAAGGTGATCCAGACTGCCCCTCTAAGGGATACTCTTCGATTGAGCAGGCGCTAAATGCACTTCGTGAAGGAAAGGTTGGTTTTGTGGTTCTCATAGTCTGTCAAATTAATGTGTTGTAGAACGTGGTTGGTGAATTTGGAGGTTGTGTTGCTTTTGCTTTTGCTTTTGCAGCATATCTAAAGTTATTTATAAGCAGCATGAATCCTTCATGTTTGGTGAATAATCTGACATAATTCTTATTAGCCGTTTTGCGAGTTTCAATAAAATGTTCTAAGAATGATGGGATAATTTAACAAGTGGTGCAAACTTGTTTTAGCTTGTGGTTGTTGTAGATGATGAAAGTGGCGATGTTGAAGGAAACCTTGTAATGGCGGCATCTGTTACTATTCCCAAGGATGTGGCCTTCATGATTAAGCACGGATCAGGGATTGTTTCTGTTGGCATGAAAGAAGAGGATCTTAAAAGACTAAAGCTTCCTCTAATGTCACCAGAGACTGAAGATGAAGACTCTTCTGCCCCAACTTTCACCATCACAGTGGTATATGTTTCATTGTGTTGACACTCGACAGCTACGTTAACTTGTAAGCCTTCAATAATGAACTGAACCATAATTGCTTTATTCACTGAAGCTTAAGGGGATTTGTTTGGCTGTTTAGGATGCAAAATTTGGTACTTCCACAGGCGTATCAGCTGCAGATAGAGCAAAGACGGTTCTTGCTCTGTCATCTCCTGAGTCTAAATCAGAAGATTTCAGAAGACCGGGTCATATGTTTCCCCTCAAGTACCGAAATGGCGGGGTTCTTAAGAGGGCAGCTCATACCGAAGCTTCTGTAGATTTGGTTTCACTGGCTGGCTTTCCCCCAGTTTCTGTTCTTTCAGCTCTTGTTGATGTGGATGATGGCTCTATGGCTTCTTTGCCCAATTTAAGAAAGTTAGCATTGGAACACAGCTTACCAATTGTCTCAATAACTGATTTGATAAGGTGAGAAATTAATATTGAACAACTTTGGTTCCTTCTAATATGTTATGTCAATCATCTTAACTTATACTTGAAATAATCTTAAACAACTAATTATACAAACTGTATAGATAGCTCCGACTAAGTTCAGATGGCGCCACTTAACATCTAGTGCACAATTCTGAATGCAAGAGCCGCATAGATAGCATTATTCTCTATGTTGTGCGTTCTGAGAGCAGTCTTTGACTTCCAAGCTAAATCATATTGACTTTATGGTGTTACTTTGTATGCTGCTTCAAGGTATCGGAGAAAGCGAGAAAAACTGGTTGAACGAACTAGTGTCTCACGCCTGCCTACAAAATGGGGTTTATTTCAAGCATACTGCTATCGCTCGAAATTGGATGGAACTGAACATGTGGCTATTGTAAAGGTGTAAGAATGTTCTCTACAGCGAGGTTATTATAGTTTTGTAAGATTCATCCCTTTTTGTTCTCTTGTTTTATAATTTATTTATATTCATAGGGAGACATGGGAGATGGGCAAGATGTTTTAGTACGAGTACATTCAGAATGCTTAACTGGGGATATATTTGGATCAGCTCGGTGTGACTGCGGCAACCAATTAGATTTGGCAATGCAGTTAATTGAAGAAGCTGGTAGGGGAGTGGTTGTCTATCTTCGAGGTCATGAAGGAAGAGGTATTGGACTTGGTCACAAACTCCGGGCCTATAATTTGCAGGATCAAGGCCATGACACAGTTCAGGCAAATATAGAACTTGGGCTAGCTGTTGATGCTCGTGAGTATGGGATTGGGGCCCAGGTCAGTTTTATCAGAGATTTTCACATTAGAGTAGCCCAACTTACAAGCAGTCATATAATTACATTTTGTTTGATGAACTATACATCTCGCAGCTAACGTTTAATGATGAAGTTTGCAGATTCTGAGGGATATAGGAGTTAGGACGATGCGGCTGATGACTAATAACCCAGCCAAGTTCATTGGTCTCAGGGGATATGGTTTGGCAGTCATAGGGCGTGTTCCTGTGTTGACACCGATCACAGAGGAAAACAAGAGGTACCTGGAAACAAAACGAACCAAAATGGGTCATATTTATGGCTCTGATCTGCTGGGGCCACTGGCTGGATTCACCAATCCAATTGTAAATAACCGAGATTCATCACAAAATGAACCTTCAAACAATAAATAGTTAACACACACACATATACAGTTGCTTTTCCTCTATATTTCAAGGATAAGGATAAAAAATTAACCTTTGGAAATTGTATACAATTGTTTCTCAAATAGTCTAGGAGCAAGTATTGAAGAATTTGAGCTGCTCTTCAGAATTTTAATCAAAGTTGAAATTGATCCATGTAATTTAAGGATATACATTGTTAATTGGCACAAGATTATTATTCTTTTTTGTAGGATATAATTAAGTTTTGACGTTGAGTGTAATATGTAGTTTCTTTCGTTCTTTTTAAAAAATATTCCCTTTATTGTCTATGATTTTTTTGTTATCTTATAACTCACAAATGGAATCTAACATTTACACAGACGATTTAATTTATAATTTTTTATGATAAATATTTTAACAAAACTATCTTAATGATAATTTAAGTAATATTAAATAGTTTTTGTATTATTACCTTCAACAAAAATATTATAAAAAGTAATCAAACTAAAAGTATTAGTTATAGTCAATTATGATCGTTTATTTTTTCAAAAAAAAATTATGACTGTTTATTTTATATTCTAATAATTTTATATGAAAATTTTGTATTTTAAAATATAAAAATATCTTATATTAAAATAATTTTAATATCTTAAATTTAACTTATTAAAAAAATTATAAATTTTAACTATTTATATAAAATATTTTATTTTTCACCGAATCAAATAATAACTCATACAAAATTATGGTTATATTATTTTGCTTTTGGACTGCAAAGTCTTTTTTGTTTGGCTAGTGTTTTTGGACGGCAAAGTAGACCTCTTGATTCTAGGTTTTTGGATTTTGGGTGGGTTAGAGAAAAGAAACTTGCTTTGGGTCTCTTTGAGCCCTATCACTTTAACATGGACCTATTGGGCCGGGCCTGGATCCGTACCCACACAACAACATTCGTAATTTCACATATCGCTTGTATATAACACCTCCTCTCGCAGCTCCGTTCCAAACCCTAGAGACGGCTAGTGCCTCTGTTTCTCAGACGCAGGTTTTTGTTCTAATACCCTATCCCTCCGACCTCAGCTTCTGTGGTTCCCTGTCTTGTTCGTATTGGATTTGAATACTTCCTTTCTGGAATCACAGCTGCTTAAATCTTTCATATATTTTTGTCCTCTTTCAGGGTTTCACGAGGAGGATTTAACAGGTAGAGTTTCTTTTACAGCTACGAATGGCTCCGGCTAAAGGTACCGAATGTTGCTTATTTTCCATTTATACTCTTGCATTCTTTCTGGCTGCATTTTCTGTTACAAATTTTAAATTTAGGTTCATGAATCATGGCATGGATATTATAGTGTGGTTTTAGATCTTTTGGCCTTTATTTTGTCATCTGGTCTCTCTTGGGATAGTGTGGTGAGAGGAAATTAATATATTAGTTCTGATAGTTAGTTTTATCTACTTGAAATGAACCAAACCAAGCTCAGGAAAAGTAGCACTGCTTTTACTAGCCTTATTGTTCAAAGATGACCCATACTCATATTAGCATTGCAGTAACTAAAAATAGCATTACTACTGGCGTAATGTACTGTTTTTTTCCCTGCCCTGTGTATCGTTCTATCTTGTGGTAAAGAACAAAATCCTAACCTGATAGTCTGTTGTAAATTTCAAAAGTAATTTTTAAAACTAGATAGAAATAATATAGATTTGTAATATTTGCAGGCATTGGTTGTGAAAGTAAAACTTGTTATTTAACAATAACATTGCTGTCATTATTGTCAATTCTGTCTTGATACACTTGAGAATTTGCTTTCTTCGTGTACATCATAAGCTCTAAGTTTAGCAGCTCCTAATATTCTCCGAACTGTGTTTTTTTTTTTGGGTTGCTATGACTTTGTACTCATTTTGTCAGCTAAAACCTGAATTTTTCCTTTTGTTGCTCTTATAATTGGTTTCTAAACTTCTATGACCTTAAAATGATAACTAAGACAACATGTAGTTTGACTTAGGGCTATCTGTAGGGATGCAGATTATTTAATTGTTATGGGAGATACTTCTAAGTGTTCTGCGTGCAGTTAATGTCATTCCAGTTCTGTGCATTATATGTGCCTGCACTATCACTAGAATCGATTATTTCATCTCCTGTAATTGCATTGAATATTTTATTTTATTTAAATTGTTGTCCCTTGATTTTCCTGTATGTGACTAAGTCAAGTTTTTTGTGCAGTTGATAGTTCGAAGAAGACTGATCCCAAGGCACAGGCCTTGAAGGCTGCTAAAGCAGTTAAGTCAGGCCCTACCTTCAAGAAGAAAGCCAAGAAGATCCGAACAACTGTCACATTCCATCGCCCAAAGACATTGAAAAAGGACAGGAACCCCAAATACCCTCGTATTAGTGCTCCACCAAGGAATAAGCTTGATCATTATCAGATTCTGAAATACCCTCTCACCACCGAGTCTGCAATGAAAAAGATTGAAGACAACAACACTTTGGTTTTCATTGTTGACATACGTGCTGACAAGAAGAAAATTAAGGATGCCGTGAAGAAAATGTATGACATCCAAGCCAAGAAAGTAAATACCTTGATCAGGTGAGCCTTTATATAGTAATGCTTTAATTATACTCTGTCTTGCTCTCAAAAAGTGCTGATTATGAGGATAGCCAATTATATATTGCACCTTTACTTCCGAGCTTCTATTATGTCGATATTTGTCATCGGATATGCTCTGAAATCCTGTGGCTTCCTTGTATGCTTTTCAACTACCCAATTGGTGTCCTAGTTTTCTGTTTCACAATAATTCAAATATAGACATGGCTGCATTGGCATCGACAGTTTTGCAATTTTAACATTAATGAGGAAATGATTCGGAAGGCATGGTAAAATGCTTGGCTAGTACGCTTCCAAAATAATTTTTGGATTAGATAATTGTATTTTCTCGGAAGTTCTGGTAGGAATAATTGTATGTATAGAGAATTTGTTTGAGCTGTCTATATACTCAACTATATATGTTGCATGGCTTATCGTGGAGCATCTTTGTTTCCGCATTCTTCTGAACTTGATTTGTATTTTTGCAGGCCCGATGGCACCAAGAAAGCCTATGTCAGGTTGACTCCTGATTATGATGCCTTGGATGTAGCAAACAAAATTGGGATTATCTAAGGAGGTGCCAGTCTTCGCTAGGGGCAATTTCTTTATATTAGATGTTAGACAGTTTCATGGCGACCGTTAACAGAAGACTACTGAGGCATGGTTTTTGAGTTTTATATTTTGTGGTTTGTTAAAGTTCAATTGACATTAAGCAGACTTTGGGTTACAATTTTTGCCAAAATATTATTCCTAGTTTATGGTATAATGAGCACAACATCTTTTTTATTTAAAAGATTAGCACTTACTATTTCGCATTTAATATTAGTAATTAATAATCAGGCCACTCGTTTAATGTAAAGGTGGATGTGCAGGCCAGGGCCTAATGGATTATGCCCAAGGTCCAGCTTATGAGTGCAATACGATGCTTTCTATCGAGTGTTAATGATTTTGTTAGGTGCAAAGAGTTGAACGATACTTTAATCCTTTTCTTGGTATGCATCAGATATTTGTCTTTATTATAGATATTATAGGTAAGAGTGTGTTTAGTAAATGGCAGATAGGGTAGGAAATGAAATAAGTTGTATTTCATTGTCATTGGTATCCCAAATGTTCAACTGATTTTTCACTTTTCTCACTTTTACTTGTATGTATATGATACATGAATATGCGCCCGTCCCTAACTCTATTTCGCTGTATGTATGTCGATTGTCGAGAATGATGCTAGAGGAACATGGAATATGGAAAGAATTTGGTTTCGCTTTCACTAGTTAATTTCTTAGTTGGCTGAATAATAATAAAATCCTTTTAGTTCCTCCTCCTTCTTGATGTGGACCTGTTGTAGGAGACAGAAAATGTGTTTTTTTTTTTTTTTGGGTTGGTGAAGACGTATGCTTTCTCTCTATCCATGGTAGTGAATCATGAATATGCTATCAACGTGAAAGGCAATGCACCCACGAGGTTCAACCTCAACCGACCTCTTATGACTACGGTGCAGTGCATGAGGGAAGAATCAGGTTGCTGCTGTGCTGTGTTAATCATGCTGTCTACTTTGCATTTATGTAAGTCTCCTCTCAGGTCTCCTCCCCTCCGCCCACTTTACAAAATCGAAACTGAAAATCCAAACAAGAAAAACTTGTTTTAAAAAATTAAAAGAAAAAAAAACTCGTGTTTGCAGTATCTCTTTACCCTGCAGTGGGCATTAGTCATTAGATGATTGATGTGTAATCCCCGAGTTGTGCAAGGTTGCAGAGCGAATAGATTGGAAATTCGCAGCCCTTTCTTGTATAAAATCTTCTCTCCTTGAAGTCTCTAGCATTGTGAACGTAGATATGGAACACTCTAGATTAACACTGGGGTGACGATGGGCATGAGATCTGCAGAGAGGGCAATTTGAGTGAGACTGAAACCAAGTGTCAATGCAGGAAACATGGAAGACATGGTTGCAATTAGGAAGATGTTTTAGCCATTCCCCTTCTTCAAACTCACCCAAGCAAATTGCGCAGTCTGTGTTAATTGGCTTCTCTTCTGCTTCACTTTTCTTAAATTGAGACTTAGGAAGAGAGTGTATAATAGAGACTTCCAATCCATGACTTCGAAACTGTAAAGAAGGATCATCACCAATAGACTCATTCAGAAGTCGCCTTCGACCCTGGTTTCTGGGGGAAGTTGCAATACAAAAGAGACGCTTAAGTATGCTGTAGTAACTCAGTATAAGGAACACGATGCAGACTGCAATAACTGAGGCCACCTCTTGGGGCCTCCGAGCCCAAGATTCCTGTGGCGCCGCCGAAGTAGAAGACATTCTTTTCTCAGATTAACATAAAAAAGAAAAAAGAAAAAAAAAGTGGTAGATTAGATCGAGTTTGCAAAGGATTTTATCAATTTGATTGGCAGCTTAAGTAGAAGTGTGTAGGTACATAGAACGTTCAAACCGAAGCAGTACCAAATATGGACGAGTGATTGGAGATAATATTAAGGATTTTTCCATTGCTTACTCTGCCAAGCCTTGTCCTTGATGAAATCGTATAAATCATTGGGCGAGAACGTTCTTTGCAACTTGGGAAGAACCAATAGTAATCAAAACATTGGATTTTCAGAAGATTGCCAAAAACTAACATTATCTAAATTTGATTTAGTATATTAAATTTTGGCTGAGTTAAAAAGGAAACCAACTTTTTTAACTGTGATTGAAAAATGGGGCCTACGCCACTCAAAGATCAATCAAAATGCCATTTACACCAATTGCTGAACTCCATTTACAGAAAGGGAAGGGGGAGATCAAAATTCATCAAAATCAGTGACGCCTTTGTCGCTTGTTTGAGGGGACTTGGTTGTGGTTGTTGACAATAGCATTTAAAGTGAAATGGGAAGCATTGTTCCATGTGGCAGAAGGGGTAGCAGCAGAATTTAGCATAGCAGCAGAACAGTGTTGAAGAGTAGTGCGCGAAATCACAGCATTTGAGGATGAAACCAATGGTTTTAGAAACGGAGTATCTGGAACAGTTTTCAGCTCAATGTTAGGGATCTCAAATTCTTTGATAGTGAAGGGTGGAACTTTGATTGGTTGCGGCGGAGGTGGATTACGCCACCTGGGAAGTGGCCCAGATACGATGATCGTTTGAAGTAATGGACCAGCATCCATCACAGCCTGCAGCAGTTTTCCCTTTTGAGGCAAACCTTTCCCGATGGCAATACTATCAATCACATTGTCCCAGGGATCAGTGCTTGGCTTCACTGTAGACACCAAAGCTGGGGGAGCAGAACAATTGTAGTCTCGAACCAAAGGTTGATTAACATATCCCATGTTATTTGAGTCAACAACGTTAATGTTTGAAAACTCGGGGGAAGAAACTAGCTCAAAAATGGAATCTACAGGGGAAGAACCATGCGAGAAACTGTTGGATTCTGTGATGCTTGAGTTTGCTTTAGTAGGATGGATCACAGCAAGGGGTTCTGGTTGGACTTGAGGAAATGTGTTAGGCAACTCACTCTGCGTGGACGGCAAAAAATTGTTGAGAATAAGATTCCGCAGCTCCTCCCTCTCTTGGTAACTAATGGTCACGAGATTGAACAGGTTCTTCACTTGCTCCCTACTGTTTTTCAGTTCCTCATTCAAATCCCTCTTCATCTTCAATTTTTCATTGAGTTGCATCTTGAGAGATTCTACTTCAAGGTTAGCATACGCAATCTGCTGATTCAACTCGTCAAAGGGCTGGAAAAGCATAACGGGAATGTTACTGTCAGACATGGACATGGACTTCATACAACAATTAAACTGAGAATGTTGAAGTCAAGGAACAAGTTTTAAATGCAGAATCTCTATCTCATAGTGTTGTCGTACACACACACACATATATCACGGACTGTGAGTATACGTTACGGAGAGAAACTTGACCCGAACATTAAGCAGACTAATAAAAACATTGAGGTAAACTAAGAGATAAAACGACAAGCTATGGTATGCAAACACAAAGATCGATGTCTATTGGCCTTAAAAGTGAGACTTGACCCCAGCTTTGCTTTTGGATTATCATAGATTCTCTTTGCCAAGAGGTTAGGTCTCACGTACATCCAATTGAACAACTATTTCAAAGTTAGGAAGAACGATGCAACCCCATAGACATGGACTTCCAACTACGCAATTTTTCTACCCAAATAAATAAATATAAAACAAATCGCGGGAAAAGGGGGAGTCAACTATGGAACATATTATTATCTTTAAAGGAGAAAAAAATGGATAAATAAAAGAGTAATATTCGATGAAGTAAACTTGTAGAAAACAATAAACTGAAAACCAAAATTAGGGGGAAATGGAGGTCAAGAAGGAAATCTATGTTTTTAAACAAAAATTGACTTTGGACCTTTGAAATTAATGCCAAGAAATATCTCCATTGAGTTCTGCACCGACTTGTTCTTACAGAATATTGAAGCCACACGCGTGAAAATTTATATCCAAAGTGATATCTTATTCTCTACAGAAGAAGCTGAATGGAAAGTTTCTGCTTTTGTATCTGACAGACAGAATGCCAGTCATTTTCTGAGAGCGAAAAGAAAATTCCATGATTTACTGAATATCGGAATTTAAACGGCAGAAATTTATTGACTTGCAAATAAGAAAGAAGAAAACTGCTACCTTCCCCTATTAATTAAAAGAGCAACTAATAGTCTATTGCTCGCAGCTTGGCTCCCTCCACCCCCAATTCCCCTTTAAAAGAAGGCAATGAATAACACTATGCCAACAACTAAACACGCATAAAGGATAGTAAGCATGGAACTGAGCAAGAAATGAAGGAAACCCATATAAATCATGAATTCAAAAATGCCATTTAAGATAAACGTTCATGCTAAAACAGAGAATTCCAGTGAAGGGAGAAGATGAAATGCACAATCAAGCAAACAGCAGAGCAAAAAATGAACAGAAAGATAATTGTAAGTGAGAAAGAAGTATACAATGAATGACCCACCTCCTGAAAATTCCACAACGCACCCAACTCTTCCATTCTCTTACCCTGGTCCCTACTGTGAGGGCAGAGCAGAAGAGAAAATTAAAAAGAATCAGAGAAATAGGGAGTTGAACAACTGTGTACTTGGTTTTATTTATAGAAAAAAAAAGGCACATAGGATAGGACAAAGAGAAGGGAGGGAGAGTCGGAGAAAGGTGGTGGCTTTCTCACAAAGATCCAGAGAAGCAAGTCGTTATCAAGGGAAATCAATGAATGCCCAAAACCTTCCTTGTAGAAAAATCTGGAGTTTCCATTTTCTACTCTCTGTGGGGATTTGAATATCCTTAAAACCCTCCCACTCTTTCAGGACTTGTGTCCCTAATAAAAAAGAAAATGAAAATCGTTCCCTCTCTGTGCGGTCAATGACTTAATTTGGTTAGATTTTCTTTATATATATAATCCATCTCATGACCAAAATTTTAAATGGCAATATTTCCCTGGAAAAAAAAAATGAAGAGGTCGAGTCAATGTGGTGTAAAAGGCTAGCTGGTCTGTTTTACGCGCTTCGCTGCAGACAACTTTCCTTAAATACCCCAAACATTTAGGTGAATTTTCCGTTGTGCAAACGGAGAAATCAATTAATTGCCGAGATTAACTACATAATACGAGCAGATCATCATCTGTGACGGTGGCCTTCACCGGTTTTTGGCCGTTTGATTGATTTAGATTAATTAGTCACGGGTTGAGAAAATTTGATAGTGCAATCCATAGGAGCAACTGTATGAGATCGCAGTTCTTTTCCAATTGCCTTGATGCATACATAATTTATCAATCATCTTAATTAGTTATTTATGGTAGGAATTACTGATAGTGATTTGAAATTCTTGCAATTTCCCAGTATTGTCTTGTCTGATCTATAAGATCTACCTTCCCTTTTTAAACAATTTGGATTGTAAACACAAAGAATAAATTATTTTGTTGCTTCACTTATTATTTGACACAAAGGTATGTCTAACTTTTTTCTTAAAAATGAATGAAGACACGAGGACAGAACATATGTATTATGTCTTTAAAACCATTCATCTTCAAATCATTTCCTTCATTTTCTCTCATTCCAAACAATCAATCTAAACCACTAGTAATTCCATACAATGTGATTGAACCACTAATATCACTTTTTGATATGCAATTCCATTATGGTTGAACCCAAAGATTGAGCAAATTTAATCGATTATTTGGCTCTTTCGGGTGTGTTTGTAACATGTTTGAAGTAATAATTAAATGATCATTTCATTTGGAAAGAAAAATTTTGTGAATCCTGTTAAAAGAATTCCTTTTTAGTAATTTTCATTAAAAATTATGTGATTTACAAATCATCCAATATTATATATAAATAGTTTGTAAATAAATTAAACTTTTTAATTAACAGAACTTTCCCTATAAGAATTCATTTATAAAAGGAAATTAATGCTAGAAAAATTTAATTATCTGTGTGGTTGAAAATTCAAATCTCATTGAGATAATACTTAACTGTTTCATTCTGATAAAACCTAGTCTTGAAAAGTCTTTCACTATTAAGATTAGATCGGGGATAATAATGAAGAAAAAGAATTGTGAGAGCATGTTTGTGTACTCCATGTTTCTCTTATAATTTGCCAAACTTGAGTACAGGAGTATATTATTCTATTTAAAAACTTGAGGCTGTGGTCATTCTTTCAGTAGATATACGATGAAACCAATTTCTAACATTATCTTCATCGGGCTATACTAGATTGCGTTGTGAACTGCCCAAGAAGAGCAATATAATAGTTGACTTCACGTGTTTTTTTTTTTTTTATCTCGTTATTTTATATTTAAGATTATGTTTGGTAAAAGGAATAATATTTAAGAGAGTAAATTTTTATTTTTTTTATGTATGTTTAATTGCACAAATAAATAATAGATAATTTTTTAATAGAGTAATCATTAATTTTTATGTGAGTAAGTTGATGTTTATATTTTCATTAACTTTCTTAAATATTATTTCATTAAATTTTATTCCTTAAAAAATGGGAACAGCCCCTTATTGTGTTGCAAGAAAATCGAAAGGTCAAATATAGCGGAAAAATTGGTTTGCAGAAGGGTTGGCTTACGGATTAAATTGTTTTATGTTACTTGAAGTCTTGATTACTTTTCTATTTCACATGATTTTAAATTTATATATTTTGTAGTATTTGAGTTTAATTAAATCAAATTAAAATTTCATAAAATATTGTTGAAGAAATGTCAAATAATGTTTCACTATTTCATTTAAGGTTATGAGTTTTTTTAATAAAAAGTTCTCCACATAAACATGCCAAAGTAAGAATAATTCATTTTGCTTGAGTTTCAAGCTGTACAATTTACTCTTATTTATTTATTTTTGGCAAGTACAAAACCACCTTGAGAAAACCTTGTTCCGAGTGAGTTCTAACAAAGGCAATGAACGTGGATGAAGAGTTTAGTTGAAAAGGCAGTAATATTTATTTCTTTATTCCCGACAAGCCGTTTTGGCACACTTTGGTATTTTGTCGTTTCAAATTTTAATATATATCAAGCTGGTGATAACAGAACAAAGGAAGGATACCACTTCACTCGTAATCATTATACTAAACTAATTAAATATATGATGTTAGTAACATTATAGATTGCACCAAAATTCCTGAATCCAACTGGGAAGTAGTATCCATGTAGCGTACACGACTAGGAAGTAATTAAAAATTCATTAATTCTCCTATATTCGAAAACATTTTAAAAATTCATTCTATGTTGAGTTCCAGAGAGGAAAAGTACAAAACCACTAAATTTATAATATAGATTGCATAGGACAAAGCTGCTTTAAACTGTAAGTTACATCTTATTCTCAATACAATGTATCCAGCGGGCTATCGGCTCATAACATGCGTGTGTATGTGCGCGCTGATGTGTAATCAATCTTTAATCACTGCTTTGTCAATTCTGCACATTCATATGCCCCACTTTTCCTTAGTTCTACTATACATACAAATCTTATCCTGTTAAGCTAGAACAAACCATTGTCTTTATTTATAGCCACATATTATTGACATAGTTTATTTATTTTTATCCATAAATGATATAGTTACAAAAAATAATTAAATATAGGCTCTATGCAAACCATGTCAAATAAGTACTATAATTTTTTATTGTTAATGAAGTTATAGGAAGAACTATTCTTTTGAGAAAGAATTATAGTTCAATGAAACATGTTTTTAATTATAAGATTAATTTTTTTTTTCTTAGTTCAAATTTTTTAATTATAAATACAATCACTATTTATTTAATGTAAAAAAATAAAAAATTCAATACTTGAATTTATTCAGTTCCAAATTCTGCTAAAAAATTATTGGGCAGGAGTTTTCCCCCTTCGTGTCTAATAAACATCTGGGTTCATTCTCTAGGGTCATAGTGGATGAGGATTTGTAGCTAAAATGTTTGTGGAAAAGCATACAAAACCTATGGGCTATAGAAATGGGGTGCAGCCGCATTTAGGGGCATCCTTGTAATTGTAGTTAATTGCGTTAGAAGATTGGTCCGTAAAAGTGGAGACCAGTTAGGCTTTTTACCTCCTGAGCTCCCTAACGGGTAACGACTTTACCTGTCGACCCAATCATATAAAAGCCTTAATATTTTTTGTATTAAAAAATAAAAAAGAAATCAAGGTCCAAGGATACTCATACTGCCTCCCTATAATTAGACGGTGCCACGTATCTTCACAGTAACGGAATATTTTCTCTCACCCTGAAAGACCTTTTTTTGGTATGTAGTTCACGCTTCACACACTTTGTTACACACTCACACTATATGAACCTGATTAATTAAATGAACTATTCCTACGTCCTTATTATAAGGTGGGGCTTTAAGAACTGTAGCAGCGAGCCTATGAGATTGTCTGTTTGTGGAAGCGCACATGGCTATTAGGTACAAATCATGTGGGGGCTATTGAGGTTGAGACACGTGTGGCCAAACCCAGTCAGCAAGTCTCACACACGAGCCTCGAATGCCCCTCCTTGCACGACACTTGTCGTGTTCACCGTGTCGGAAGGCACATGCAAATGTGCCTCTTCATAGATGTTGGTAGGTTGCACGTGCCTCAGGCTGCGAGCAAAGGCTTGACTTTATAACTGAGCAGCGGTGGTCGTTTTACTTTCTTATCCAAGCGGTCTACAGAAGGCATAGCCGTAGACCATAAAAGGAAACAAACGGCTATCTTATTCGGCGTTGGCCGCTATTGATCGGGTCTATGCTGTTTGCAGTGTCATTATCCGATGAATGAGACTGAGAAAGAAGGCTCACTTATTTACACATTTTTAATTTCATTCATAATTATCTACAATTATATAAAATGGTTTTATATTATAAGATCATAACTTCACTTAAATTATTTTTGTAGAATTTTTGTATAGTTATATAAGTGTAAAATCTGGGCAAATATCCCTGTTCTTGATAACTATAGTCTTGGTCTATGTTTGTGATAACTGACTATTAGTCCAAGTTCAACAAACTTTGCTCTTTGTTTCGGCCTTATAGTTGAATCCAACATGATGCCTTGCAAACCCAATTGTGCACCCAACCGTCTTTTGGTAGCTCTGCACAATTAATACACGTTGTGTCAGAAAGACTTTCTCATGAAAGAAAGAATAAGAAGCACGACCGGCAATTCCCATCAGATAGCCATGAACGGTCCAAACTCCAAAAAGACTCCATACAGCGACACGAGTACACAACACATTAAGTGAATCCAACTTGCAGTTGCGGTCTTCGCAGCCGCAAGTTGAACTTGCATTTAATAAAATGGGGAATACATGTAACAATTAGCAAACAAGAACAGAAGCTTCACCTGAATTTATTCAATTCCTCTCCCTCACACTTTTGATTTTAGCGTATTAAGAAATATATTTTCAAATGTCTTTTTTTTAAATCTCCACTCAAAATTTCACCCATCCAATTATTTGATTTAAATTCAAACAATGATCTTTTCTCTCTGCGAGAGACGCGATCTAAAAGTACTTAGAAATCACTTTTAGAGAAAGAAGGAAAGTTAGTTAAATGCTTAAAGCAGGCCGCAAATGTTATAGTGAGATTATGATTTGGTGATTCCACCAATCTATGCACTCTAAGCGCATCTTCTTAGTATCATTGATTTTTTACAAGTAATTAGTTTTAGTGTTTTACATCGGATGCTTAACACTAAATCGAGAACACATTAATTACCAGTCAATGCTTTGGCTAAAGCGAGCGTAGATTTTCAATATTTATTTGACCAATTATGCAAAAAGGTGGTTGGAGTTTGGTTTGACTGAAGATCAAGAAAAGGGGAAAGAAACAAAAATAAAAAAGCTTTTGCTATAAACATGAGCTTAGCTTTAAAAGAGTAAAAGGAAGTCCAAAGTTTGAAACAGAGCATAGAATGATGAATACAGATATTTTTGTAGGAAGGGCACCCAGCAAAAGAGAAGGCTCCTCTGTATTGTAGGAGGGCGACAAGTTGGTGGATAAGTAGGTGGGTGACGGCGAAGAAAAATATGAGAGTTAATAGTTTGGTGTTGTTTCCTTTTGATCAAATACGATTTGTGTGTGAAAATTGAAAGCCGCTCTCTCTTTTTTCTTTTCTTAATTACTTCAGAAAGACTAGATGAGTAAGCAATTCCTGAAAGACAAAGAAAAAGCGAAACACAAGTATATAAGTGGACGCAGGATTATAAACCAAGATGTTAGTTAATATGGAGACCACGTAAGAAGAAAGGTGAGGGAAGCTTAGGAGCATAGTCAGCACAAATAAAATCATGTTCTTTCAAACTTAATCATTTCAACTAGAGTGATTTTAGGCTCTTAGTCAAGAGCATCGCCATTCACTTGTTTAACGTATTAATTGATTGCAATGGAAATAAAGGCAATATTGCATACTAAACGCTCCGTAATGATCACCTCCAAGAGTTGGGGATGACGTTGCCTCGGTTTGTGAATAGTGGGAAAAGAAAAAGAGGAAGAAAGAAGGGAAAAGGGAAGCAATGAAAAATTAAAAAGAATTACGAATCATATATGACAGAGAGGCACTTGTTCGTCCTATTTAATTATTGCCAAGCTTTTGAATATTCTTCTTCCTTTTTCATCAATTCACTATTGTCAATAACTTCCAAACTAGATAATTTCTTTGTACAGATGCTTTCTATATATGGGAATCCATTCGAGCTAAAATAGCAATTTTCAATCTTCAGATTCAACAGGACGATGATGTAAAAGTGAAAGACCTCTGTATTCTAGCTAATTCATCCAAAAACCTAAATTAAAAGTTTTGCACTGTGAACTCTGCATAATTACTGGCTAAATAGCATATTTCTACCAAAAAAACACATTCTAGGTTTTCAAGCAGGGGAGAAATGGTGCAATGCTTAGATGTACTAATAGGAATCAAGAAGAAATTAAAATTTGTACAAATTAAATAAAGATTAATTTATGTTTACCAGCGTTTTGTTTTTGGTATTTAGTATATCAAATAATGCAGAAGGATGAATAAAAATAATATTGCGAATTTGGGATTCTCTTTTGGGCTATAAAATAAAAGAAAATGACAAATATGTTAATTATTATTATAGATTTAGCTCTACTTTATTTTTTCACGTGTGGGATCCATGTTATTAGTAATATATAAATATTCTTTTGGATTCAAGCTTTTTTTGGCTAATGGTAAACTTATTTTTTTTAATTGTTGGTTGAGAAGATCAGCCCCTTTGCGGTCAGTAAGCCCAGACTGATCATTGAGCCCATCCACCCTAACATTTTTAGGCTTTATTGGGCCTTTTCCGGAGCTCAGTCCATATTGGGCTGGGCTCATATAGTCAGATTGGGCCTCATCGACAATGAAAACGCAAGGGACCTAAAGCATATAGCCATCACATGAAGTAGTTCGGCATCTACAAAATTCGCCGTTGTGAGCAGTGAGGAGCAGGAGAGCGAGGGAGACAGTGAAAAGAAGGGATAGCAGCGTGAGAAATGAGGAAGTTCGATCCGTGGCCCATTTTCTTCAGGCGAGAATGGAATCGGAACTGGCCGTTCCTGGTGGGATTCGCCATCACCGGAACCTTAATCACCAAGTTCTCCCTTGGTCTTACTGGTAAACCCACGCCGATCTGTTCCTTTCAGCTGATTTTGTATAATTCTAAAAACCTTGTTTTTTGGTTCCAAACCTAACTTATTGTGACCGATATTTTTGTAGAGGAAGAAGCTAAAAACTCTAAGTTCGTTCAGGCGCACAAGAGGTAATCATCCACTCACCAAAACCTAGAAGTTGTATTATTTTCCCCTCTTTTTGTTTATTTGGTTTTTGATTAAATGTTCCTTTTACTGTTTCCGATTGTTCACGCTGAAGCGCAAGCTTAATAGATTTATCGGCTATAATAGTTGTTTCTCATATATCAGAAATTGATAGTCTCTGGATTGTTATGTGCAATTTGAGTTTCGTGTATTTTTGTTGTGAGCACTGAGAAACAAATTAAAGAATTTGATATTTGATACATTTAGGGCGTCAAGCATTATACGTGTCTATTTCCGCCCCTTCCAAACGGAGATCTAATCTATGGATATGCATCTTGATGAATGCAAAATATCCAATACGTAATAAACTGCAGCTTATCACCAGTATAAAACTATAAATCACAGAAGTCAAGGTAGTTTAAAGTTTTGGTTTCCAGGGATCATGAAATGTTTCAAGTCTGAAATTAGATTATATTTTGGGCAATCACATTATATGGTCTCTAACCTTGAGAAGAGAATATGTTAGGCATTTTGGCTGGTGTGATAAATTACATTCGAATGGATTAATTTTCCTATGATATCAGCACTACTATTAAGTGCTTTCTAATTACTATCACTTGAAATTGGGAACTCTCATTATCACTTGAATTAAGGAATAATGAGTAATAATGCATACAACTGGTACTTCATCTTATTTTCTGCTTATAGACTTTCCGTACCTTATGTGATTGTCTTGATACTTTATTTTTCTTGTTTCATTTGTTAAAATTAAATTTATTACTTTGGCATCCATACAAATTTATGGATTCTGTTAATTTGGCATTATATTGTTGGTATATATTTCAGGTGATTTTTGAATGGCTGTGCGGCCTCCATCTTTGCACTTGGTATGCAGTGTCAAGAGAGGTTTGCTTGTCTTGGTTTTATGGATTGTAATAACAGAGGAGAGATGTTCTTGAAACTCTATTTTCCATTTCCAGTATTGGTTCTTTACCTAAATGTGCTTGAAAATATTCTTACTATGAAGTTCAGAATTAATAGATTCACTTTTTGATTACCTTATTGTGATAATTATCTTGCTTTAGACTCCTTCTTTTGGCATATTGTTGTACCTGTCTGCAGCCATTACCTTGTGGAAGATAATATCGTGCTTAATAGTGTATTTTTGAGTCTTCTGGAGCTTGGTAGTGAGCAAAGTGATCAATTTCTTGGGGAGATAGTGTCGCTGATTACCAGTTATGTCTTGAGCCCTGTTTTGACATTCATATGAGCCAGGTATTTGTTATGTGCAAATTAGTCCGCCGAGTCACTTGATTTACGCCCCTTCCCCACGCAGGGCCTTTTGTTGTTCTAGAGTTCTTACAGAGCCCTCACCTGTTGACTCTCTGTTTCTGCTGGATCTAAGATGATGACTTATCCACATGCTGACTCGCACTAGCGACTGAACATTAAATATTCTAACTTGGGTATTTTAGTTCCAAAACCAATTAATAGGGTTACGGTTGATGTAGTGAAGGTAGATCATCTCCTATTGTATTGCCCAAATTTTGATAAAAGTAGAAGATGACGAGGCATTCTTGGAAAGTAATGTCAAGTTTAGGACATTTAAGAAAAATAGGCAATAATGTAGGTTGCATTCGGGTTGGTAGAGTTTGATCACAAAGGGTTTAGATTTGGAATTTGAATTCACAGAATTGTTTGGATTTGGGTGCAATTCAGAATCTGTGGTGAATTTTCTGGATACAGTACGCAAAATGCTGCACAAACTTTAAAAGTTCAAGTAATAGAAAAGTCGACAGTCTTGGGGTGAACTGCTCCGTGTTTGTGCTGCTAGGCATCATGATGCCATTCATTCAAATAAGTCCGAATAAATAAAAATAACCCCAATGTTTGTGGGTTTTTCACCGGATGTTTTATCCATTTCAATTTCTGTCTCCATTTCCCCGTATCTTACTATGAATCTTCTTTGGCTGATGAGACTCAATCTTTACTTTCTTTCTTTGCTGTTTCTTGTAGTATTTTGTTTACGGCTGTGACAGTCATTAATCTTGTAATATAGTGAAAAGGAGGCTCAAAGAAAAAAGAAAAAATATAAGCGTGTAGAGTCAGAAACTTATGTGAACTAGTTGTCCGGCTGAAATTCTCAGCAACAGAGATGAAATGTATTATCTACGGTAGAAAGATGGAAATGTATGCTGAGAGTAGCACTGATTACAGTGAATGAGAATGTAGACTTCATTTATTTATAACCCACATTTTCAAAAGAAGCATGTGAAACTTAAAACTCTTGGATTTTCATCGTCAAAACGGGTTGTGGCTGCGTTTTTGTTTGCAAATCAGAACTGGTCGGTCGTTACTTGAAAACCGTTTACATGTGCCCATTATATGGTGGGTTTTGCGCTCCAGACCCCGGCGTACCCAAGCGAAATCGTGTGATGGTGTCAATTGTACATCATGGCCATGCCTTTGTGTTGCTTCAGTACGCTTTCCACAGCATTGATCCTCGATCTTAATGGCAAATAATAACAACAACAATAAATAATAATGGAAAAAAAAAAAAAAAAAAAANAAAAAAAAAAAAAAAAAAAAAAAAAAAAAAAAAAAAAAAAAAAAAAAGACGAGGACCTGATCTAGTTCTTTGACATTCTGTACCCAATGCCGGATTTCACAGCAAGTGATTGAATTACTCCACTTCTTTTCCTTGTCATCATTTGAAGAAACCAGAATTTTAATTTTATTGATAGAAAAAGGTTAATTTAAAAGAAGAAACAAAAGCTGGTTTCAGCTCCAACAAAGTAAACCCTTCCTCATAATCCCAAAGTATATGTGAACCAACCTAATTGGCTTTTACGTTTGGTTTTAACAAAAAATAAATTATTTTAATTCTGAAATTGTCTTATTGTGAGCTGTTGAATTCATTTAGAAATGAGTTGAACTGACTAAATGGTTTCATTTTAGATAAATTTTATTTCTGTACAGCGTAAAAGGAATTTTATTATCACTTGATTCTAGGAAAACTGCAATTTTGAGATTGTTAGGAATACAGGGAAGGGATTTCCTGTTTAAGCACTTATCAGTTAGCCAATTGCCGAGGGGTGATTTCCTTGAATCTCACCTTATTTAATAGCCAGGTAACGAGAGAATAAATCTGACTTTAGAGTAAGCATGAATGAAGGTGGATCCAAGGAGAAAATCATTGATAAATGAATGGTAGGCTAGACTGGCTAGTAGCTCTCGTTTTGCCAAGACAGAGGATGAGACTTTGTGCAAGACCACGAGAATATTTCATTTTTTAGTAGCACGATGGGGATAAGTAATGTTCCTCACAAGTTGTCACTCACAACTCCCACGATCTTAGCTACTAAAATTCTTTCCCTGTTAGCCAAATTTGGCTTAATTAATTCACTCTGCATAATCCATTACTCTGGTCAGTGGTGATCTACTCCTTGAGAATTGAGATGTCTATCTGTAGGCTTATTCTCATTTCAAGATCAAAACAAAAGAAAGGCCATTTTAGTTTAAAGTAATCATACTTTTAGCCGTCCATAATAAACAAAGCAGGAAGCAGATAAGCTAAAAAAATTAAGAAAGGCTGGAGAATGAGGCATTATGTCAGAATTATTTGAAAAAACTTGTGGTTCTTGATCCACATATGAATAGAAATTGGAGATTATATTAGAAGCTGACATTTAGCTGATTACCAAGCCACTATTATTATATGAAACATGTATGACAAATTTGATATATGATTACAATAGATGCTTAGGTATTGCATTCGAACCCACTAATCCCACCTTCTCCCTACGTACCTACTAAATTTTCAATTAGCTTTAACAACTCCTTTTCGCTTTTCAAATGACAAAATTATCTAGTATGACAAACACGGCATAACCAAAAATGTTGTTTGTCAGATCTTGGCTTGCGGTGTGGTTCATATTAAAACTATAATTTCTTATGTGCCATAGTTATCATCGTTACGGATTTTTCATTTCGTTAATTTACGTCAAAGCTTCCTCCATTGACGCAGAAAGCATAGCAATTCCTTTGTTGTCCCTTCCAAACATAACGGAACAATTTTACAGTGTTCTTTTTCTTTCTCCTATTTGAGAACCATGTCTTTGACAATTGACATCGTAGCTTAAATAAAAATGATCAGATGGACTATATCCCACAATAAGCAACTGGGTCATCACCGTAATAGTTGGAATTCAGGCCCACCTCCGTTTTTACGGCCAATGAGAACCATTCATTTCGTGGGCCCATGACCAGGCTCGAACTTTAAGAATCTTGAGTTGACTTCAGAAACCATCATCCTGATCTGTGGGATCATTAGCTTTCATCATCTCCACTAGGCACGCCGTGTTAATTAAACTTGTTTGATAAACACAAAGTTGATTAGGGCATTAATATGATAGTGAATCCATCAAAACTAACAATTTTGTGGTCCGGTCCACATCACAGCTAGTAAAAAATCCAGATGTCGGTTCGGTCCTAAAGCTACGACAATGATTGAGGACCCACCACCACAAATTAGTCGGTGATTGGCTCTGGTGGCAGCCGCATTATATCACATCAGCCGTACACGTGGCATCACGGGAATAAACCGGAGGCCAGCTTACTGGCCAGTATGGACAATTGACAGGTGGCAAAGGAAAAAGCCAACCTGCTTTTTTTTGGTTGAATTTTCTTCATTTACCTCGTGCCTGTTTAAACTTTAAACGCCGTTAACTGTAGCCTCTTGTATATATAACAAGCATTTGAGCAGAGGCAAGAGCAAGAAGCGAGACCATAGAATAGCAAGCAAAATTAGAGTTTTGGGCATTCTAAGCTTCAAAGCTGAAAGCAAAGTAAAAGATGGCGATTTCTAGAATTGCCATTGGAAATGCATCGGAGTTCAGCCAAAGCGATGCTCTTAAGGCCGCACTTGCTGAGTTCATCTCAATGCTCATCTTTGTCTTTGCTGGCGAAGGCTCTGGCATGGCATTCAGTAAGGCCTAATCCACATATATCCAACTCTTTGGACTTGTATTTTTTTTCCTCTTGAAATTGAAAAAATAATACTCCAATTGATAGAGGAGTAACTAACTCTCTTCAACTGTACTTTGATGTTTTGGCAGACAAGCTCACCGACAATGGTTCAACAACACCAGCAGGGTTAGTGGCAGCATCACTGGCTCATGCCTTTGCACTGTTTGTGGCTGTCTCTGTTGGTGCTAACATTTCTGGTGGGCATGTGAACCCTGCTGTTACATTCGGTGCCTTCGTTGGTGGTCACATCACCCTCCTTAGGAGTGTTTTGTACTGGATTGCCCAGTTGCTCGGTTCTGTCGTTGCTTGTTTGCTCCTGAAATTCGCCACAGGTGGACAGGTACGTCACACATTCTAAGCTGAATCAAATTAATGTTACTGAACTTTTTCTCTTTACTTTTGTTGATGTCTAATTAAGTTTTGCTTTTTCTCTTTTAATGTTCATTGTTATTGCAGGAAACATCTGCATTCGCCCTGTCTTCTGGTGTGGGTGCATGGAATGCAGTTGTCTTTGAAATTGTGATGACTTTTGGTTTGGTTTACACAGTGTATGCCACTGCCGTTGACCCAAAGAAGGGTAACATTGGGATCATTGCTCCTATTGCAATTGGTTTCATTGTGGGTGCTAACATCTTGGCTGGTGGTGCCTTTGATGGAGCATCAATGAACCCAGCAGTGTCGTTTGGACCCGCTGTTGTTAGCTGGACATGGGATAACCACTGGGTCTACTGGCTCGGCCCATTCGCTGGTGCTGCCATTGCTGCCCTTGTCTACGAGATTTTCTTCATCAGCCCAGACACCCATGAACAACTCCCAACCGCAGACTATTAGGAGCTAAACTTCCCACTTCGTTATATTTGAATTTGGGGTGGGTTCCTTCGGCTTCAGATGTTATGGGTGCTCTCTGTCGTTTTTATTCCCTTGTTTTCTATTGTTGACTCCCGTGAACTTTGTACTCTTGTATAACATCATTTTATCAAGTAATGCTCATTTGTGCTCAGCTTAAAAGTTTTAGCCAAACATCTGCTCTGCTTAAAATAACTCAGGACCTCTTACATAAGGATCCTTTGGAAGATGATAAAATTGATTTGCTGCATTTATTCTCATGTATAAACAAACACATACACCGAAACTTGTATCAGATTCCCAAGGAAACAGTAAGGCTTATTAAATTATCCTAAAGTTCATTGCCATTTACAATTAACTCTGAACTGAACATATTGTAAATGATCTATATTTTTAACCTATAACAGCTACTCTATATATGAATATAGGAAAACGCTAAATTTCAACTTCTCAAGTACAAAGTATCCTTTAAATGCAAATAATTTTCATAATGACTATCTCACGAGGCAGATAAGGAAATTTACTACGTCAAATTTTCAAAAAACTACTTTGTCAATGTACATGGAAATAAACATACAAGGCACACTACAATATCAACAACCGCGAGTTCCGATCTTCATGCTCTTTTCTTGTCTTGCTGTTTATAGAGTTTTGCTTGCCGTTGCTTAAACAAGTGCAGGTAAAGCTTCAACCAGAGGAATGGGTAAAAGAGAAGTAAAACCTGATGCAGAGATTTCAAGCAGAAATTAACAGAATAAACAATGTACGAAAGTAGATATATGACAAACAGACAAAAATAAATTGAAAAGCAAAGAAGTCAGAGCATCTAATATTATAGCAAGAAACAGTTTCCCTGTGCTATACTAACTCCAGTAGACCTACAATGAACTGTACAACCATTTCTAAACTACTGTTTTCTTCTTTCTTTCATCATGTTTCCTCTATTATAGCAAGTCTGATAATCAAAAATCCAATATGACTCCAATATGGAGAACAAAATTAACCCATAAATATGACTCCAAACAAAAAAAGAAAACCCATAATAATGAATTCCAACTAACAGATTGGGTTTGAGGTTTATAACATCCATGATCAAACCAGTTTAAAGAGGAGCATACATCACTTCACAAGAAACACACTAAAACATACTGAGTAGAATGGCTGCCATAAAAGTAAGAGAGTGGCTTGAATGGAGAGAATCCTCAGCGTTTAGGCAGTTAAATAACGACTGGCTAAAAAATAGGCAGTTAAATGGCGTTTCCTAACAGCTATACATAAAATGTAAAACTTACCTTGAGAAAATCATAATAGCTGAATGGAAGGCCTGAAAAGGCATCAGCATAGAGGTTCTTCTTATTTACAATTGGAAGTGCTTGGTACATAAGCCACACTGCATTGAAATGATGGATCAAATACACGAGTGATGACATAATAGAGGAATGGAGAGTACTCAATCAAAATAGTAATATGTATAGCAAATTCGTTCAGAAACAGGAATATAGAGGAATAGACTCACTTTCACCAGGACCCAGTCCCAAAGGATACAGCACAATAAATGCAGTATACCTAATCAAAATATAAAGCAACATGCTCATATTGAAACGTGAATTTTACTAATATATAAATAAAACTTTTTAAACCCAGTATACCTCTTACTTTGTGTACGTAAGTTCAGAGGACAAGGAGTAAGAAGAAAGAAAAAGACCTGAGATAGGTAATCCAAGAAGGACAACTTCCCATGCAATTGAAAGCATAATGTGAATATCTGATCACCTGCATCCCCACGACTACAGACCTGTTATTTCTTCCTATTTGACAAATGATCATGTTACATTTGTCTGTGCCAATATTTGATCATAGATTGAAAACATAACAAACCTTAGATGTCTTGGAAGGGAAATTTTGGCCATAGTACATACCATATACAAATCACTCAATATTCTCTTAGAATAAATAATGGATAATTCTGTACTAAGTTATATAAGATATCATTGAAAAAAGAGCTGAACAAGAAGGTTTTGGAGCACTGACAGAAATGAAAAATGCCAAAATCCTGTTAAAAGTGAAACTTCTAGTGGTTGTTAAAACAAAATTTAGAAATTGATCTTAACCGTGCTTTTAAATCAATAAGTGCACTCTTATGAAGTAATATTTTCATTACTGCAACTATAAACATTACAGAAACTCTACATTCATGTTACTTTTTTCCTTGATACGTACATGTGTATGCAAAAGTGCATATCGTAACATGTTTTAAAAGCTCAAGTTACGCATAATTGTTTACACATCAACTCTCCTAGACCATAACATGATATTGAACTAACATAAATGAACCCGAAACAGAAAATAAATTACCTCAGATATGCTCCATGCAAAATAAGTGACAAAAACTGATGGTAACTCCTGGACCTACAGAAAACATACAGCATAGAACATCGGAGTTAATATCTGCCAATTAAGATCATTACATAAACAGAAGCTACTGAAAGTAGCCAGAATGGCTTCACATGGAGGAATTGAGTTAGGGAACTGTATCCATAAGGACCCACATTTTTTAATGTATGCCAACATACGATAACTTAAAAGTAATCTATAGAACCTCGTCAAGATTCTGAACAATCGCCAGCAGAAAGTGGACTCTCCCTCCCCATTGCATCAAAGGAAACAATACTCCACTTGGCACAAGACCTGCAATTCCAAAAAATTATATACTGTAATGTTCATAATGGGAATTGATCATCTCTCACCAGAAGGAAATCACTGGCAGTAAACCCACCAATAGCTCCGTGTATAACTTCCAAGAATGCAGCGCATTGCAGCAAACCTTCAATAAGATAGTGAAGTAGACCAATTGAGATATTATATGATTTGAGTGAGAAATGAAATTAAAAAACAATAACTGCTTAGTTGTTGAGGAATTGTCTGCGAGAAAGAAATTCAAAGCATTTTTTAAAATATTATTCCCCATTCCTTAAGGTGTGCTTTTTTAAGAATGAAAACGGGACAAATGAAAAGTGAAAACACATGGTTGAAAATGAGAGGTGACAATCATTGTATGGTTCCTTTCGAAGTGAATACGGAGGAAAGAATGAAAAATTGAAAATAGAATGGTCTATCATTTGCATTGCACTTTTACACATTTTTTTAACAGATTTCGTGCCCAGAAAGATGAAGATAATTTTCAATCATCACATTTTTTTTTAGCTTCTCTGCCAGTCTAAACAAATGCAAATTAAAACCCTTTTTCTCCCTCTATTCATATCTTTAGAATTAAGGGTGGGCTATTGTTTGATTTGTTGGGTTCTACTTCTACAAGCACTAGAGGAAATATAATGGCAGAGTAAAAGAAGATTCTGACTTATAAGGTGACCGGCAGAAGCATAAGCTCGGTTGACGTTGAGGGAATGAGTGAACAAAACGCTGCTCAAAATTCTACTGAGTGCAACCGTCCTAATAATCAATACACAATAAATAATGGGATCAATCAGAGAGAGATGAGGAAGGAATTCAAGGAATGTGGAATCCAAGTACTGAAGTTATGGAGATGAAGAGATAAGTACCATCCAATTGCCTGAATAGAGTTGTAAGCGAGAAGATAGAGCGTCGACGCACCAACACGACTCATAGTCGATTTGCTCCTTCACTCTTCCTTCACATTAGGCCGTAACACTCCTTGTTTTTACAAACATAGAATGGACCCATTTCGTTAAAAGCCCAATGCTCCATGACGAGGAATAAGTCCAAATAGCAAAAATAAGCAACAGTGTATTTTTCTAAGAAAATATATGATTATTTAAAAAAAAAATTAGTTTAACTCATTCTTTTCATGAATTTCACTTAATTCTCAATGGAATTTAAGCAATGTCTAAGCTTTTTTTACGATGGATGATGTCGTAGGGATTTAAATAAAAAATTATTTGCTGACTATTTATTCTTTGCAAATAGTTAATATTTATCTTTTGAAAATTCTGCATTAAGGTATCATTGTTTTAAACAGAAACCAAGAGCCATGATATTCATTTTGTTATTTATTGAGCATCGTTACCTTTTAATTCTTTTTGCTGACTATAGAGTATTATTACTTGAAAACCCAATATTTACATCCAAAAATATATCGAATCACATGCTACTTTCAAATGAAAATAATATATATATAAAAGTACACACAACACAATTAGTTTAAGGGTTTATCGAAAAAGTTTAAGTCTTAGGTTTGATTCCATTCTCTTATATTTTAAGTTAGAAAATTTAATTTTATTTGTCTATAACCAACAAATTTTCTTAAAAAATAAATATATTATAGGTGTATGATTATCTAGACACCTCAAACAAATTAATAAGAGTAAATTTATATTTGTGTCCCTAAAATATTTTAAATTTAACAAAATAGTCATTAAAAGAACATTAACTATAAAATAGTCATCGAAAAAACTAATATGTGTAACAAAATAGTCATTGAAATATTCAAAATTTAACAAATATTGTATTATTTTGTTACGCATATCAATTCTTTTAAGGACTATTTTGGAGTTAGTGTTATTTCAAATATTATTTTGTTAAATTTTGAATATTTCAGGGACACAAATGTAAGTTTACTCAATCAATAATAATAAAAAAAAAAGACACATCAAATAAATGTTCTTATTTATATCTCAATTTACCTAAGTTGTGTTTGGATGGAGTATTTGTAGAGTGTAATGTATTTATATAATATATTTGAAATACTAATTTTGAATTATTCTGTTTGTGTAATTTTTTAAAATTCTAGTGCATTTTTATAGTAACTTTTAAAATCTCAATATAGTGTATTTCAAATTCACTATTTTAGTGTGTATTTCAAATTTATTTTGTTCTCACTTAGCCCCTGATACCCCTCATCCTCCCTCGAGCCTCCGAAACTCATTGCTCTCGGCACTGTGTGCTTGTGCGTAGCCATCAGCCAGTGTCACCACCACCAACGCTGCCACTTGCCAGCATTGCCTCCACCCGCTAGTACCGCCGCCGCCAACGCCACCACCCGTAGCACTACCTCTCACTTTCTGCTATTCACAACATTCTACCGTTGTCACTGTGAGTATCGAAGGCTAGGTAGAGTTCTTATCTATGAATTTTAGTTTCTATTTTGGGGTTTGATAGATTCACAACTCAATTCTTTTGGGTTTCTAAAATTTCGGTAGTTATAGAATTTGAAATGTTTAATTGCATTTGCAGACACTTTATAGGGATTTTGACTGGTCGAAGAAAAAGCACAACCCAAACAAAGATCAACATAGAAACAAATGGAAGAGAGCTCGAGAAAATATTTCAAAGGGCTTATGTTCCCCACTTGATGAACAAAGTTTACTGCTAAAAGTTTAATTAGTAGTTGAGGGTTCATACACTGTTCGGAAAAAGGAAAGAAAAAAGTGAATGACATTCCCCTAATTAACACAGCTAATTAGGGGTGTAAGCCAAAACCGAAAAACCGACAAAACCGACCGAACCGGACCGAACCGAACCGAAACCGAGTCAAACCGAGAGAAATGGTCCGGTTTTTGGTTTGTATTTTTGAAAAACCGAGAACCCCGGTTCGGTTTTCGGTTTGCCTGAATAAAAACCGAAAAAAAAACCGAACCGAACCGATAGCTTCAATGCGACGTCGTTTTATTTAATATGAGTCTCAATTTATCTCAATTTATAATACATTGTTACATTTGATATTTAATTATTGATTTTCTGTGCATTAGGATACTAAATTCTCATTTTTTTTTGGTTGATTTGCTTGTATGTGGAGGTTTTTTGCCTTTCTTTCTGTTAAAATTTGAAAATTTGACTTCAGCAGGCATTTCATGGTTAAACCGACCAAACCGATCGAACCGAACCGATTTAGACCGGTTCGGTTCGGTTTGGTTTTATTTTCAAAAATTCAAAAAACCGAACCGAACCGAACCGAGTTTCTCTGACTGGTTCGGTTTCGGTTTGGGGTGAAAACCGGACCGAACCGGACCGATTACACCCCTACAGCTAATGATTGATGAAGAGTGGGGAAAACATTTGTTTTCAATCTTTCTAATTCAACAAATTTGTATGGAGAAACAGGTAAGAAGATGCCTGGCAAAGAGGAAATACCAATAATATGATATGGGTTTTCCTTTCACGAAAGTGGTAGCAAATTTATTGTGTTACTGATTTGTAAGTGATTTTGGGATTTATAGAGTGGAAGCTATAAGCTAATTTGGAAATAATAAAAAATGATTCATGGGTATTGCAAGCATTATGATTTCTTTGTTTCATCTACAAAAATTGCTTTCTATATTGTTTGGTGGGCAAAAATTGGATTAGTAAGATTTTGATTGAGTGCATAGATGTTTGCGTTGTCTGTACTAAAAGGGGATCCTGGGTCTTGTATGTTAATTTTTTATGAATTATTTTTCTTAACTCAGTAGAGGAAAGCAAAAATAGAGGGAGGACACGTTTCCAGAAAGTGTCAGATACATACATGTTTTTGTTAAATATGAAAAATGATTTATTTTGCTGATTCTGCTTATGTATTTTGGATAAATAGTGTTCATAATATGTATTTGTTGATATTACTGCAAATTTATGCTGCCACTGTTATGTTTTACAACTTTCTATGACTTGATTAGCTAGATTTCAGTTTTTTAAAGAAAATTATTCACCATAAACAGTTTAAGTATGAAGGAATGACATATGAAATAGTTGACAAGGCAGAATGACTTTAGTACCAATAAAACCATGACTGAGATTTATTGTTGATTGTAATCTATAAAAGGATTGGAGTTTCAATAAGAAGTAGAAGCAGAAGAATGTGATTTGAATGGGTCTTGTAATGTCTATCAATAGTTTTGAATCTTGTTGTTAAATCACTCTTTTTATAATAAAGTGTATCAAAATAAATTATTTTATAAATATATATATTTGACAAATTATTGTGTATTTCAATTACATATATTTAAAATACACAATAATTTATTAAATACCCCATTCAAATACAATCATACTCTAATTTCTTTTCTATTTTTAGGCAAGCAAATTTACAAAAATAGGATAAAAATATTTGCATTGAATTAGTGACAGATCCAAAGAGAGACCAGCTAGAGGCATTAGCCCCAAGGTTTCGAAAAATTTTATTAAAATTTTAAAAAATATTTGTGAGTCTCTAATTTTTATAGTTTTATCTTCTATTAAATTATTTTTAAATTCGTAAACTGCATATTGTACATCACTTTATCTTTTATTTTTCATTGAAGCAACTGGGTATATATTTTTCTCAAAAAAGAGAAAAACCCTCTGGACTCAAAAGAAATAAGAAAGGAAATTTAGGTCGAATTTGCCAAAGTACAACCATTCTTAGGCATAGTTTCGAATAAATAAAAATTGAGCCATGACCGAAAAAGCAGCCAAGAACAAGAGGGAAAGTGAAAAAAGAAAAAGGAGAGTGGCGGCAACGGGCGGGACGGAAACTCGGAAAGAATACGCGAAAACCGATATGTCAATAAAACGACGTGGCAAAGGCCAAAAAATAAATAAAACGACGTCGCTATGAAGTACGACTTAATAGACACAGCGTTGCGTCATGACTCATGTTTCATCCGTTGAAGCTTGAATCATTTTTAATTTTTTACCCCATCTCCACTCTCCACTGACCCCAGAGGTCTGGATTTGGATACTTCAGCTATATTGGTTGTCAAGATAATGGTCTTTGTTTCGTAAGTTTCTTACTTTCTAGTATTCTCTCTGGAATTGATTTATTGTAGATTCTCCTCCAACATTGAATACTATTTGTTGAATGTAGCTTTTGGTTGTTTCGTAATTGAGCCGAAGGTTCATACAATGAAGATATTTGATCTGGTAATTTACGTTTGATTTTGTTATCTGCTTCTTTCTTTCTAACGAATTTAGTATTTGGAGAATACTTGTTTATATGAATCTGCACTTAGCTTAGGTACTCGTTTATTAGCAGAAATTTATTCAGGTATCAATCTCTGCTGCATTCATTATTTTGAATTTTGAGAAGATATAGAGTATTTGGGTGGAAATCGGATTTATGTTGTTTTTTGATCGATTTGGATATCATACTTTGTTCTCGTTCACTTGCGACGTCAATTTGTTGTACCATAGATGTTTGTATAAATGTGTCTCTTTATGTGTGTCTATCTATGAACGGAAACTAGGTTTATGTGGCAGAAGTGGTCTGGATTTGTAACTGTAAAGCCAAGACGAGAAATTCTCAACTTGTCATGGCTTTGCCTTGCTCCCTTGAACGGCAGAATCCCTGCCCTTCGAATGCAGAGTAATTGTAACTTGATTATCGTTCTTCTTCTTCTTCTTCTTATTATTATTGTTATTTTCACAAGAAGAAACGAATCAATCCTAACAAAACTATTTTCCATATTGATAACTAATTGCAGTTCCTATATGAAGTTGTTGAGTGCCGAAAATGTTTGCTAACACTTAATGGCAAGTTAAATTAGTTAGGATACAGATCTACAGTTCCTAGTTAATCTAGTCATGGATAGGCAAATTCCATGTAAGTTAGTGGGATCTCGATGATCCATAAAGTGCTGAAAGATTAAGGGCGTGTTTAGTAGGATTGTGGAAAATAGACGGGAGTGAAAATAGGAATGATTTTCGGTTTTTATTTTGTCTACTTGCTACTTGGTAAAGAGGGTCCGAATTGAAAATAAGGTGTGTGTCATATTCAGTTACCCCTTATTTTTCCTATACTAAACAAGTATATAATGATTTGCATCCCAAATTTTTAACCTTCCCACCTTAACCCCAACGAAATATATCCTAAGTATTTAGTATTTAATTTTTTTCCTTTAGGAAAGAGAAAGCAGATCTAGATTGAGATTATTGATTTTCATTTAGTTTAAAATTTAGTATGCATGACCAAGGATCAGAAGGACTTCCTCTTTTATGATGGATAGTATATGTAAATTAGTTCAGTGGTGCAGAACTTAGACAAGTTATATGCATATAAGTTTGCATCACCAACTGTAACTTGTTCAGGTTCCTTTAGGCAATCATCTTTGATTTTCCTGATCAAGTTACATTAAGCTCAGGGACTTTTGTGCGGAAGAAAACTGTCTCTATTCACAACAAAAAGTACATCAAAGACAAAACTGGGAGAGGGAAGAAAGATCTTATCTGTTTGTCAGAAGATTCTTCCCTCCATTATCTGATATTTTTTTAAACAGATGTGCTTTCAAGTATGGTTATGAAAGAACTAGGCATTCTGAGAATGAATATACAAATTTGGACATCAAGTGCTCCCTTGTCCTCCTAGCTCTTTTAAGAGTACCTATCATAATTATAACGAGTCACCATCAAGCTTTGATCATCAATTTGAGCAACCAACAAAGAAGAATTATATACATGCATACATGTCTATGTACATTGTATTCTGCACACTCTGTTTGTTATGTGTGTTTTATGATTCTGATCGGAAAGCTGTATACTGTATAGGTTATTCATGCATTAGCTACTATTCGAAAGAGTGAAAGAGCTATATTGATAGGTGTCTAGATCAGATGAAAATTTATAATAAGTAAACAGGTGCTTGATATATTACATTCAGAACATACGACCTCCCTACTGGAGGTTTCTTGAGATTCCCCTTTTCTGCTGAAAGTAAAAGCACTGGAACATTGACATAGACTATAGTTATGCTTAAGATGATTACAGCTGTGTCACACTATGGAGAACCATGACAAAAGCTTAAAGAAACTCTACTATACAGGTTAGACTTTCATAGAACAGATGGTACACATATGAACAAATTGATTAAAAAAATCCTGATTAGCCGGTTAGAAATGCTCTCCCGTGTTCGTAAGTGGAAAAAAATTGGTCACATATAGGGAGAAACATCTTACTTTCTTCTTCATCCATCACCCATAGCGTGTCTGAAGAATATTCCCATGATGGAGAAGGCATGGGAGGACAAGAGATGTTGCAGCCATCTTCACTGCGCCCATCATATACTGGCAGTAGAATGTTCTCTTCTGTGAGATCGATATCTTTCCATATATCATCCATGGAGTAACCCTGTTCACCTTGTTGCTCTTCTCCTATCTTCACTCCTGTGTTGGCTGCCATATTGGCCCCTCCTGTGTCATAAAAGCTTTCTTCTCCAGTCTTTTTGGAAGGATACGAATCCACCGTATGGTTCTTTGATGATAATGAGGAATGACAACTAGAGGATGTTGATGATGGAGTGGCTACTTGCTTTTTCTCCTGAGCCTTCTTCCTCATGTGAGTTCTCCAGTAATTCTTAATCTCATTGTCTGTGCGCCCTGGTAATTTATGAGCAATTCTTGACCATCTGCATGTGATTATCAGGGAACGATTTGTGAATTTGAGTAAGAAAAGCAATTCAAAGAAATTATGTGCAAATATAGGTGATGAAATAAAACATGACTAGTAAAGATTCTTGATTAGCAGCTTTCTGCATATTCTCAAACCTATTTCCCCATTTTTGGTGAAGTTCCAGCACGAGGCGCTCTTCTTGGGGTGTCATCTTCCCTCGTTTGAGACCAGGATGCAAGTAATTAACCCACCGTAACCTGCAACTCTTACCTGTTCTATTCAAACCTACAACAAAATTAGGTGGTTAAAGGCTGCTTCTTCTTAACCCAGGATGTCCATATAACCATACCTTCTCCCGCCACCTTCAAACCTGAAACTTTGGCTATAAAATCCCATCTCCGGTCTCCAAACAAGCCAACAAAGTTGACCAATTTGAGGTCCTCCTGTTCTGTCCACGGACCTTTTCGGATGTCCTGTTGAACCATTTTCATCTGTTTTCCTGAAGCCACTCGCTCGAATCTTTTTCTTCACTTAATGACTTACGCTACCTGTGCACACACACTAGCAATATTTATATATGCTATGTGACAATCCTCTGTTATTATTATAATAAGCAATTTTGCATATCCACCGTTCATGTGGTGCACGCCTGCTCCCTTGTTATGGTCAGTTTATGAAGCTGATGTCAGCCATTATAAGAAAATAACCAGAGTAATAGATTGATATGTTAATGTGAGTTTCAAGTTTAATTTTATTTGTACCCATACGGACTGCTTGGTTGTAATTGTTTAGTGAATTGAGCACTTGATTAAACTAAGTTACAATTGGATCCATTATCAGACAGTTTTTCAAATTAATCAATGATATCTAAGTCGGGGATATGGATTTGCTCACAGGTGAATCAATTCAACACTAGTTGGAGAGTAGGAGTTATTTTTTGAAATATAGTTTATTGATCCATAATGATGCTTATCTTAAATAATATTATGTATTTACATTGGATGGAGGGGATTAAGTTAATGAAGTAAATGGATCTTCTCCATTCACACAATTTTATTTTATTTTCCTTCATTCCACAATTTGAAGAAATGATTGTTGCGACCCTTGACTTTAGTGAAGGCCAGGATAGAAACTAAAAGAGAAAGTACAAGTGGACAAAACTTTAAAAGTGGAGAATAGCAAAAAATCATTAACATTTACAGGCAATCTTTTAGCTCTTAATATAATGCAAATGGATCGAGATATTACTGACAGAAACCATTGTTAATGCAAAGTTAATTGACATTCCTCTATAAAGCTGGCAGCGGTTTGTGTGGAGCCCCCGGCAACTTTGGTTGGAATCGTGTCGGGCCACTTTAGGTTTTTCCTCTTTCTAAGTACTTCTATAACTATCGTAGTCGCAGCATTTAATAGCTAAATTCAGCGGGTAAGCCACAGGCTAATATTCTAAATTTGCTGTGAATAAAGAGTAAATATATTGTTAGAATATCTCAATACCTTTGTTTTTTGTGTGTGTGTGTGTTTTGGGTGGGGGGTGGATGGGAATAGTCTGTTTCAATTAAGCTTACTCAAGGTCAAGTCTTTTACCAAATGACCTATGGTTGAGTGGTAGTGGGGTTCTCAAAGTTTGTAGGTTGTATTCAAATCCAAAATTGAAAAATAAAAATCAATTATGACCAAGTCATTTAGCGTGTTTGTTTTATGCATGTTTATATTTCATATTATATATACTTTTTGTGGATTGAAATGTTTATTACACATTATTTTATGTCATAATCTTACACTAACTGAGATGGTTGAGCGGCATAGAAGAGTTGGTCCATTTTAATTCATATCATGCTAATATACTAGTGTGATACGGTGTTGCATTACTCTTTTGTATATTTAATGGTGCTAGCCACATTGAGATGATTTAGGCCATGTATTTTATTGATTCCTTATATCTGTTAAAAACTATACAAATTATTTTAATTATCAATTTTAAGAATAACTAATCCTTGCTGCATTGTTTTAGAGAAGAAATATTTAAATTTCCTAATTCTTTTGCGGTATGGTTTACCGACTGATCGATGCCATGATGTTTCTTTATAAATGGGGATGCCCATGTCATTTCACTTGCGCTGTCATGTTTTTTTTTTTTTATCTTTTTTGGGTCTTTTGTTGGATTAATACAATGTAAACTTTGGTCTTGTTAGAGTCTCCCGCTAAACAAACCATTTCAACTTGTCTTAACCAAAATTCAGGAAAAAAAAAATATTGGGAGAAACAAAATGTAGTCTGGGTAGAAATTATGTTTTAAAAGAAATTAATAGCTTGATTTTGGTATTTGCCAGGAAAGATTGGTTATGGCCAAAGTACTTTTCAACGACTTAGATATTGCCAGCCACAAAACAAAAAAAAATTATATGAATAAATTGGCCACACACATGTGCCTTCGAGATTTTGTGATTAGTCGAAGCATAGTTTCAAACGCAGTTCATCATATATCTTAAAATTTACTCGATCTAAGCGGATGAACTTCCTCGGGCATAAGATATCCTTCTGAAACATATGCTGCATCATTCTGCACATCGTCTCATGTCTAATCATTTTAGCTGTCTCATAATTAGCCAAAAGAAATCTAAATATGCAAACTGTCTTATGCTTTAGATCTCACAACAGTAATATTCCTGGTTTAAATGAGATTTTTCTTGTCTTTTCTAATCTGGTTAGATGTGATGATTGTTGAGTTTCTTTCCTAAATTTATAAAGTTTGCCCTGTTAGATTTAACAATAGAGCCGTGGCTTTTTTGCTGATTTCATTGTCCTTGACAAAGAACAAAAAACAAAGGGCTACAAGCTAAAAGGAAGAAAGAAAAAAAAAAAAGGAGGGGGGAAAGAAGAGGTGTAGCCGTAGAGCCACGGCCTACTGTGAAACTATCGTTTCTTTTGGTGTATATAGTTCTCTAGAAAGTTCCAAACTAGGTCGTAACTGGTGAAAAAACTACCCAGGCATCCATCCATTGCACTAAAATCAAATATAGAATTTAGGCCTGCTTGTATGTGATTTGACAGCTATAGATGTTGAATGTTATTGAACCAGAAACATGATAAGCAGATATGCAGAGTGGAGTATAGCATCATTTGCTACGTTTGTGGTAATGTTAGGACTGTATCAAGCAGCGTACAAACTACACAAAACGAATAATTGAAACATAGAATTGTGGCTGATTTGTTTTGAGGGTGTTAGTGGAAAAAAGAACTCAAATGAGTAACAAAAAACGATCAGTCAGTGACGTGGATACCACCAATTTGTGGGCATACCACTTACTTCTATCTTCTTGGTTTCTCTCTCTATTTAAGGGTTTATTTAAAGGTAATGGCAGGTGGTCCCCCCGTGTATTTTCTTCCAAATGAAGGCTGAATAACGACATGTTGGAAGAAATTTGACCCCTGCCTCCCCTTAATTTCTTACAACCGCCCTTACTGTTCTCTAGGACAACGATTAATGGTCCCAGATTAAGATGCTTTTATCTGGACGTGGCCCAACCATGGATGTTCCGATACACTATGGTTTCAACAGGAATGCCATATCATTGATATCTAGTATCGCTTAGAATACTTTAATGGCACGATAATATATTAAATGTCATATGATAATGTTGTTTATAGTGCTGGCTTTTTGTAATCTCGATAAAGAAAAGGACTCAAAGTTTGGTCTTTTTTGTGCTACAGTTCGCAGGTTGCACTAAAAGTTTGTGGTGGAAGAAAACGCATATGAATTTAGCAAGGACCCCAGAGCCTTGGATGGTACCATGTGCCTTTTTTATGATTGATTGGCTTACCTTAATTAGGTTGTCATTACTTGTTTGGGGAAGCGCATAATTGTCTCTTGATTCTACGTATGCTTGGCACTCAAAGGTAATCTTTCTCCTTTGCAGTTCAGTTCCTATTCATTAATTAAAACTCCTAACAGTTTTAATATAGAGGATATGTTTATGAATATAAAGTGAAAATTCTTGTTACTGGCACACTTTTGTTTTGAGAGACCACTAATGATCAGTGGAAAGACAGATCAGTTTTGATTGATGATTATCACGATTTAAAAAACAACCAGAGCCACGCCGATCGACTTTGGTTTCAATCTTTCCCAACTCCCTTCCCTTCTTGCCCGCTTTGATGCGTTGTCATTTGCTGATGATCATGGTATTTTTATGATTAAGAACTCCAACCATAAAAACACGTCTTAAGCGTTAAGATATCGCGGGCACATATGGAACTAAGATTTGGAATACGCAAAATGAAAACCCACACCTCCCTCCCCCCAAAAAGAATATTGTTTTTGTTTTTTTGGTGTTAAATCTACTCATCTAGGACCTTCGCTGTGGGATATTGTGGAAAGAAGGCTTATATTGTAAAGTTTTTTTTTTGGCATAAATACATAGAGCTGAATCTTTTGGATAGAGATATGGGAGAATGAGAATTCAAACTTGAAACTACAACTTTCTTAAAAAAAAATAAAATTAATTAGTTATGTTGTGTGTTTGTATTGGTTATACTGTAAAGTTAACAGTTTAGCATATGTGATTTCTTATGAACATTGCAAGATTGTGTTATTTATGAATCTTAACTTGTAAAATCAGAAAATAGAATAAGAGAATATGTAAATATTTTAATTGGAACCGTTCCTTATGCTTCGGATTTTGGATGGAATGAATATGTAAATATTTATGCTATCCGCACTAAAATTTGTTTAAAAAAAGATTTTTAAGTAATTAACCTAGCAGTTAATTGTTGTATTGCATGCTTCACTCACTGGTTATCTATATATAGAGCACGTCATAGAAATTTGCTGTGTAGTAAATGTGAATTTTTTTTTATTATTTTTCTTATACATATGACATTAATATTTTTCTGCCCCAAATTAGAAATTTTCATTTAATTATGGAAATCTTTTTTTTTTTTATATATATATATATATATATATATTTGGCTAGAACTTTGGTTTTAACATGAAATTTGCAAGTTTTGGGAGACTTCAGTATTATTTGGCCATACTTAATTATGAAAGTTACAAATATAAAATAATTGATAAAATAGCTAAAAATATGATATTTGTTTTTATGTCTACACACTTTTTTCTGTTTGTCCATATAAGATCAAGAGAAATTTGTAGGTGAATTATATGTAAATGCATAACCATGAATTATGCAAATTATGTGTGATTTAATAATAAAAAAATTAGATAATTTATTGAAAGTCAAGTTGAACGGCCTTGCTCTTATGTACCAAAAATAACCGTGAATTGTTTAGAAAGTTAACTTATATGGGTGAATTTTGATTTTTGCAACATGACTTATGTTACATTACCGATCCAAATCCTTGTTATTTGTTATTGGTCAGGTACATGACATGCATCTAAGAACCAATTAAGATTCTGCAGGTACTTCAAACTTTTTTGACTTTAGGCAAGATTAGTGGTCCTATTGTTGATAGACGTAACGTTATCTTGCACATAATGGTGTCAATTTTTTAGGATAACGTTGATAATTTATTTTAATGGCTGTTCTTTTTCTAATTGTTGTTGGTTATTGGCCCCAAAGAAAGAAAGAAAGGAAAAAAACGATGTGCTAGAAATTTCTTCTGCATGGTTCTCTGATGTAATTCTGGCCGGTGCAAGTATACCCAGTTGCTCACTAATTAAACCCAACAATTCACACATATTATTGAGGCCACACCTTGGCTTGCTATCACAGTTCTTACTACTTTTAGCTTAAAAAAAAAAAAAGGTTATCTTCATATATATTTTGAATTATATTTTAGTTATTGGATCTGGCTCTAGTTATGGAGTATTTATTATTCTTGAAAATCTTCCATTTACATAAAAACAATTAATATTCTTCGAAGTCTAACCAATAAATCATTAATACTAGTTTTATTTTTCAAGAGGACAAAAATGCCCACAGATTGTTTCTGGCTACTTTTTTCTAACTTTTTTAAAAAAAAAAAATTATTAAGGAAGAAGAATGGGGTTTCAGTTTCCAGACATAACCTTAAACCTTTCTCCTTGGTTCCGTTTAAAAAAATGAAAAAAAAAAAATCTTTTTGTATTCACTTTATTTTTTTTGTATCTGATCCAAGTAAAAATCACCTTTGTAGTGGGGTGTTAAAGATTGTATTTTAGCCTAACACTGTTTTTGTTGAGTCTCTTTGTTTTCTTTAGTATTCTTGCCGAGGACTTCTACTTTACATTTTCATGGCAATTTCTGTGTTGAAATAATAATGATTTTAAAATTGTATGCCTCTATAACGGAAATTGTATGCCTCCATTTTTTTATATCTCCTAACTAAAAACTTTAGTTTTATTTATTTATGACAACAAAATATCTCTTTTGATTAATATCTCCTAACTAGTGACTTTAGGGCACTGGTTAGCAAAAGTCTTAATTTTTATATAAGAATATTAAATTTAAATATTTGATACTGAAATATCACACATAGTGATGTGAGAATATTAGTATATTAAAGGTTCTAAAGAAATTATTTATAAACAAATTTGCATTCTCACATTGCAATGATTTTGAATGGAGTCAAAATTATATTCAGATTTTTTAAAGTCTGATTTCATGATCCTATCATCTGTGATTTTATCTTTATTTTTTTTTTTTCGGTTACTTTTGTTTTTAGTTTTAGAAAATAAAATGTTTTATTGTGATTGAAATCTAAAATCATATCTTTGTATACTGTGTACTCTACTGCTCTTTTCATTCCAGAAGTTCAGGTCTTAAGCTTAATGATGAGCATTCGAATTTCCAAGTAGAGCCGCACATTCGGCACCACGATCTTTTCTAAGGGTTCAAGAAGCAGTGACTGAATAATAAATGATTTTGAGCGAATAGTGAATAATGGCGAGTCCCTAATCTATTTGATGGGACTTACAAGGAGGACACCTGGAGATAACTCTGACATCATCTTCCTTCGTGGTGGTGTATAGATTCAAATGGAGAACATGACAGCATCGCTGCTCTTAGTGGATAGCACACGCAACTTATCATGTACATTTAAGGTAGGTCCCTAAACAAAGTAAATCAAATCTTAAAATATATATTGGGAAAAAAAGAAAAAAGAAATAAAAGATTGTCATGGTAAATTGGAATCTATATACCCACATATCTTGTGTGATTCGAATTCCCTGTACTTCATTTTGGGTAGTTCATAGATGAATATATGCTTCTGCAGTTACACTTCCAATCAATTAAAAGATAAAACTTATGGGAACTTTATTTGCAGAAAAAGGGGAAAGAGATGCAATCGGGAAGTTCTACTATCCCGAAAAGTTGTAGTCATGAACAATATGTATGTGACAGTATGAACCCCCACCACAATTTGGGTTCGGAAGTTCATCCTGAGGAGGAATATTTTTTGTCTATGTCTGATAAAGAATCTAGCAAAGTTTCAATGACAAACCTTAGGTTTCCCTCTTTAGGGCACAACTGAATTACCTCAAAAATTTAAATGCCCGTCTGCCCTAAATTTCATAGGATATGTTTAGCAAGGAAGATAGATAATGGAAAGAGAGTGAAGATGAAAAGGTTTTACTCTTTTACTTAAAAAAGCATAAAAGTGACTAAAATATCATTTATATGAGGGTCAAATGGGTAAACTACGTACTAACATACAAAATCCATCTGAGCAAAATTAGAAACATTTTTTTAAGACTTACACATACACTCTTTAAAAGTATCTTGGAAATTATGAAACTGATTATGCAGAAATTTATAAAACAAGTTTGCAATCTCAATCTATTTTGAGCTATAAAAAGCGATTTTAGAAGGGAAAAGCTAAACCAAATATCCCTTAAATCATTCATGAACGTATCTAAACCCTTTGTTGTACACTACCTTTGTGGGAAATGGGATTCTGAACAAGCTTCCTTTTGGGCTTATTACAGAGAGGGATCTGGATAATTATTATAATTAAGGTGAGAGCTATGTTATTCACCTTTTAAGAGGGGTAGTGTTATCTTTACCTTAAATGAGTGTATTTAGGTGGGACTTATATAGTAATTTTGGTGTAGTTGTAAATATATTCGAAAAATTGAGTCAACAAGTATGTACTAGAATAAATAATTTTTTATAAAAAAAGAATAATATGATATAGGAAAACATACTATAAAATAACTTTTTTTAAGTTTATTTTTTTACACATTTTTTTATATTGTATTGTTGTTGTATCTTATAAAAAAAATATTTATTTGAAAACATATTAAATGATTTTATTTTTTGATATATTTGTAACGATATTAAAATAACACTATAAATCTCATTGAGTCTTACTCAAAACCTCACCCAAAAGGAATAAGGTAGTATAGCCTTCACCTATCATTAATTCAATAATAATAGTTCTGTTGACCTCAAACCCAGTGACCCAAATATTCTCTAATGGGCCCAAGCGTCCCCCAATATTGATGCTTGATCATGATTGGGTAACTATCCGTCACTTCTCACATACATACGATTTGGTTGGCACGATAGGAAGTGGGGACTGGTGATTGAAGCAATTTGGCGCCCATAGAACCATAAGAAAATTACAACCGCTTATAAGAGATTTCCCTTCCCCCTCTCTCTCTCTCAAATTTGACTTCATTTTGAACTAACACAAGTGGTGGAAGAAGCAACATCTCCGAAGAGTACGTCCCAATAGAAAAGGGGAACAATAGGACAAAACAAAAAACTCATACCCTTTACGCTTTACCGCTCTGAAAGCCCATTGTGGACACTCATACGCTAAATGATTACACTCGCTACTAACCCAGACAAGTCTAGCCCAATTACGAGCATTCAAAAGAAACTTCTCACCTTCTACTAAGGCAAAGATAGCCCAAAGAATGCTAGTTCTACCCATAATGACATCCATTGCTTCTTTGCAATTACTATCTATTAGCGCCGAAGATTCCACTGCACCCAGACACTTTTTCCTTTCCACCCACAAACATTCTCATTCTCATTCCCCTTTATAATTCTTGGTTCTTGCCACCACTGCAATTATGCCCAATTGATTGGAAAAAATCGGCATCTATATTCTTAACTTAATAGTTAATACCCCCAGTTGCAGGTTGTGTCCATTTGGCATTCCGCTTGCTAGTGCTCACCAAAGGACTACTCTCTTTGGTCCCCATAACTTCCCCAATGTCCGTCTTCTGTAATTCTCTTTCCTTGTATCCAGCTGCATTCTTTGCATCACCACTTCATTTCTTGTTTGCCAGTTCCACACATGTTCACCAGATTGGTCTAATATTTACGGTGATAAGCCCGGACAGTGACCTGGAGCGGGTCAAGCAAGCCCATGCATTTTTAATAGCTTTTTATTGAAATAGAATAAAGATAAATATTATCAAACTGATTGATAAGATTATCTCAGATTTATGAGTTATGGATTGGAATCTAAGGTTATATCTAAAAATAAAAAAGATAAGCATTAATATATTTTCAACATGTTCGACCATCTGATATGGGCCACTCTATAATTTGCTAGAAACAAACGGCTCCTTTACTTTTTTATGCGATTGAATAATGAATATATGATGCAAGAAAACATAATGTTATAATTAAACTGTTTCAACACATTTTTTAAATAAAGTAGCCATGCAAATATATTTTCAATTTCTATTATATTGTGTTTGGTAAATATTGGAGAAGCGGACATGTGATGTAATTGAAATACAAATTACGAAAATGTGTGTTTAAACTGCAAATTTCTTTAATTAAATACTTAAGAAAATGTAGTATATCATTATTCAGATATAATTGTCATTGGAAATTATAAACGAAATCAGTAAATGACGAAATAAACAAATATGAAGCATAACAAAACTTTTGAATAAAAAGCATGACAATGTACTTTCAATATATATTTTTAGCTGTCATTATTAATTATATCAGGTACAATGTGAGAATAGATATGTTAAACATGGTTGAACACAAAAAGCATGAAGATGTATCATTAACATCCGTTTTCATTAGATTTCCCTAAAAACCTATAATATAAATTTATATGCAATGAAAGATAACTAAGTTTAAGATCCTCTACGTATTGTGCTGTTTGCTAATTATTTGAACTTACAATCAAGTGTTACATAACATTATGCTATTGTTTGCAGTTTAAAAGTAATAATTGGAAGCTCTAAACACAAGGCCTTATCTCCCGCACTACAAACTAAAACTTAATGCTTTATAGTCCACACTCCACACTTATACTTAACAGTCCAAAACAATATCTAATAAAATTTCAACAAAAAGGGAGATTATTATAAATTTATAAGGTTTAAATGTCATGCAGGTCTTTATAGTTTAGACGAATTATTGGGTCATTGTTGTTACTCCCAATTATAACTTCGTCAGTTTAGTGCTCACATGGTAAATGACTTGTTTATGTTGCAATAAAAGAAGTTGACGTTGTGCTAAAATGACAAAAAAAAAAAATTGGGTTCTATTTGTCACTCCTCACTTTAATTTCCATCAATTTGGGATAAACTAAGCCACATGCCTTGCATGAGTGTTTGATGGATGGCAATTTGTGTGTTACTTTGATGTAACGTAAGCTTTCGTCTATTACCACATTGAAAAACTATTTATCATGTTAGTACTAAATTTACGGAGTTATAATCAATAGTGATAGCAGAGACTCAATTTAAACTATACGAACTCAAAAAAAAAAAAAATCTATAGAAATTTGATTCTAAATTTGTTCAAACTATAGAGACCTAGTACATTTAAACAAATTTATAATCATAAAGTTGTGGCTAAAAAGATAGTATGATGATAAACCTCATATTTTTCAGTGTTAAATTTAAAATTAAAAAACATGACGTGGATGCAGTTGGGTCAATAGGTGAACCGACAGTATGGTTATCATGGGCGGAAACTTGCAAGTGTATACGCAGTCATGTAGTATTGTGATGGCGAGGCCTCATAACAAATATTTGGTTGGGCCCAGTGCCTTGTGGGCTTTGTGACCAATGCATGTGCGCTTCCACCTCGAAACTCATGGGAAAATAGTTTCCGCATTTTGGATTCATGCGCCGATAACTTGGACCAACCGACCATTTCATACCTCACCAATTTTCCAAAAATAATATTTTAAATGTACATATGTTACCAAACCCCTATCACGAACGGGATTTCTTTACACAATTTCAAAATTTAAGATAATCTTCAGGTGAATTACAATACACGTGACATGGTATTTTGGAGAACTTTGAAGATTAAGAGAGGTTGATTGCTTAATTTGTAAACTTGAGAAAATAAATTATACATGACCTAAGGGGTTGGTACTTGGTACAATTTGCTAGCCCGATAAAAGATGTAATAAATGGCCATTCATTCACGGACAGATTTAAATTGAGGATTGGCGATCTGAAGCATCCATTTGTACAGATTATTCTGATTTGATTACGTACTTTCCTCTCGCTTTTACGACATAGAGGCATAGGATATGGAGATGGTCAACGAACAGGGGTACCTCAAAAAGAAACGCCACGTGGTTGTGGGTCCACGTGATTCGCTTCAGTTATTGGCTTTCTTTCTTTTCACAGTTTAAACTTTAATCCTGGGAGGGACAGAGAAGAGAAAGTTTTAATGACTCTTCAAATAAGTGGCAACGCGATCTACGCAATGTGGTCAAAGTTAGGTGTAGATGGTGAGAGTCTGATCAGTCAACCCAGCTCAAACTGGTCTGAATTTTCTTAGAGAAGTAGTTGGACCGGAATTGGATGTTCCAAATCTACACCAACATTGTCAATGTGAATGTGAATGCTGCAAACAAATTATAATTGTAATAACCCAATCCTCTCTTTCCGATTCCGATCAATTTATTGTTATATTTGTCTCAGATAATTTATGCAAGTGCAAAATGAGGCGAGTAGCGGGTGGGTAATTTGGTTAATCTTTGGCGCAGTTGAGTTTAGGGAAATAGTTAGCGCGGACCAAGTCGGTACGACGGCGTTCTGCTTTGTGCGTCGTCTAGCTATATCTAATAAACAAAGGAATTCTAGTGTGCACGGCACTGCCAGTACTGAAACCCAAACAGCCCGATTTTGTTTGGTAGCTGTTGTCTGCCGCATCCCCATTTTGAATCTCTTCCCCGATTCACATTTTCCTCTTAATAATAAGTCAATAACTCTTCACAATCCTTAAAGCTTAAACCCTCTCTCTCTCTCTCACTCGCTGCCTCAACTCTCATAATAGTCTCATTTGTCTCTCCTCTCTGTTTTCCCGCCTTGGTATATCACTTCCCTTTTCTGTCCTATTTACTCTCTGTTTCTCATCACCATCACCATCACCATCACCATCACCATCATGCAGGCAGAAATGGCGGTGACTTCCAGTTCCAGAGGAAGAACAACGGAACTCCAAATCCCGAAGAAATGGAAAGACACAGAAACCAGCCCTGAGAGAACCAAAGTTTGGACTGAACCTAAGCCCAAAACGCAGAGAAAAATCTCTGTCGTTTACTATCTTTCCAGGAATGGCCAGCTTGAGCATCCGCATTTCATGGAGGTTCCGCTCTCCTCCCCTCAAGGACTCTATCTCAGAGGTAAATGTAAATGTAATCCCGTTAATATCATACATACCAACATTTTAAACTGCTTTCTTCTATCTACCATTTTATCTTCCCACTTTCCCCTTGCACCATTTATTCATGGCTCTGTTTGGCTATTAAGAAACTTGAAGTTTTCAATTTCATTGTGATTTTACAGTAATAGAATGGAGATACTTTGTAACCAAACAGAGCATAGTGAAAATGAATTTCTCATTCTATGATAATTTTATGTTTCAGATGTAATCAACCGCTTGAACGTCCTCCGAGGCAAAGGCATGGCTAGCATGTATTCCTGGTCTGCTAAACGGTACCGTCATCTCACCGTTACTTAAGCCAGACTAATTAATGGTCTCAGTTCATTCTTCATATATTATATTACTTACTCTGTTTATTATTATTTCGCTGATTTAGGAGCTACAGAAACGGTTTCGTTTGGCACGACTTATCAGAGAATGATTTTATCTTTCCAACGCAAGGGCAAGAGTACATTCTCAAAGGATCGCAGATTCTAGACACCCCAAGGCCATCTGAGACGGCGTCGTCTCGATCTCTATCTCTCAGGCCACCCGAGGAAACCCGCAAGTCTGAAGATGATTCTGATCTTCCAGTAATGTCAAGGAGGCGCAATCAGTCGTGGAGCGCCATAGACCTTCACGAGTACAGAGTTTACAAGTCTGAATCGTTCGGTGATTCCGCCGGAAAAGTCGCCGCCGACGCATCGACTCAGACGGACGATAAGCGAAGGCGAAGGAGAGCCATCAGAGAAGAGAAAACAGCAATCGAAGAAACGCAATCCCAAGTCATCTGTCATAATCAGAGTACGGAGCTGAGCAGGGACGAAATTTCACCTCCACCGTCCGATTCGAGTCCCGAAACACTGGAAACTCTGATGAAGGCTGATGGAAGGCTCGCATTGTGCTCTATGGGACCCAGTAAGGAAGATACTGCAAATCTGACGGCCGAGAATTATCCAAGTGGGAATGGGAGGAAGAAAGCGTCGTCGGTTCTTATACAGCTGTTATCATGCGGATCAATGTCTTTCAAGGATTGTGGACCCACATCCGATAAAGACCAAGGATTCTCATTGATCGGGCACTATAAGGCCAGGTTACCCCGCGGAGCAGGGAATCAAGAGACATCCATGGAAATTCCAGAATTGACCGCGTTGAGATTGGAAGATAAGGAATATTTTAGTGGGAGCTTGATCGAAACTAAGAAAACAGATTTTCCTTCCCTGAAGAGGTCATCTTCTTATAATGCAGATAGGTATGTCATCTGTCATGGGTTGCACTTGCCCATTTTTTTTTCTAATTTTCTTTATCATTCCTCATTTTTTTAATATATATATGCAAAGGAAATAACTTAGATTAAGCTTAAGAGGCACCTATAGTATTCATGCTTGGTATGCCTAGGAATGATAAACATTGGAGATTGAGAACTTTGACATTCATACAGTTTCTGTTCTATTAAAAATATGGTCACGGTAAGCATATGGAAATGCTTCTAAGATATTGTAAGCATCTTGAGATTGGAGACATCTAAAAAATATTAGACAAGTGCAATATAATAATATCTTATGTATAATCATAAATACTATGTGTAGATTTTTAATAGACAATAACGAATATCATTATTCCTAATACTTGATCTTGCTTGCTTCAACATTTTTGGCAAATAAGAAATAATCCTAATTTGGAGCATTAGAATCTTTCAGAAAATTTCAGAACAAAACTAACCATTTGTAAAGATTTATTTTTTTGTTTCCATTATTGCCTTTTTATTTTCTTTTTGGTTTGGCCATCACAAGTCACAAGATAGAGTTCCTCTGTCTTGGTATACTGTCCTGCATGTAGTCCCCTCTTGCCCTTCTTTATCTGGCTAAAAGCTTATGTAGTCCCTATTAACCTTTATAAAAGTAGGACAAAATGGCTCATAATTCAGCTTCAGGAAGCAATGGTAGGGAGTAGGGACTGATTGGAAAAGGACGTCTATCTTTACTTACAAGCTTACTCTTTCTCAGCTCAGGATTCTGGTTCAGAAATTTTTGATTCTCTGCTAAGGTTTGATGCCCTGCTGCTCTGTATTTGAGTGAGAGTTTCGTACGGTTTTGACAAAGGGCCAGCTAGCTACCTTCGTTTTGTAGCTTAACAAAAACTGTAGTATAGTGTATAAATTATACTTAACGGTGCAATTGTAGCTACCCATCTTTTTTGTTTGTTGGCCCTATCTAATTTTTGTTATCAGCTACATGTGGGGACCAATTTTAAAACAATCATCCAGATAGTTGATAATTTAATTCTATAAAATCTATAATCTGCCACCTATAAATATGTTAATGCTGGTACGAGTACGAATTCATGGGGGACTGGGGAGTCATTTTGTTTTTCTTATAAAAAAGGAATCTGAATTTGGAACAGTCACCACATGCTGCTGATAGATCTCAGTACTAGTAGCAGCAGTGACTTATTTACATTGATACTGAAAAGAAAATGTGGTGTCTTAATGTGATTAGTCTAATTTTTGTATTTTGTGTGTGATGCAGCGGTTCACAGTTGCAAATCATGGAGCAAGGAGACGGCGTGCGGGCAAAGTGCATACCAAGGAAATCTAAGACGCTGGCAGCAAAGAAAGAAGGAGGTGCTTGCATGATTGTGAGCAGTGATCAACAAGGGAGCAAAAGAATTGACCCCACAACAGCAATGACATGATACTTGGGATGAAATGGAACCTTGGTAGTCGTAGTTTTTAGCTGATAGCTGCGAATTGAGAACTAAACCCTTAGAAATCTGAAACTATGTATGATATCGATAAAGGTAGGAATAGGAGGTAGAGGCATAGAGCATTGCAAGTCACGGCACGGCATAGTGGGCAGTAGGCACATACATTGAGGGTGAAAGGGTGAGTTCAAAGTGCTTGTTTAAAGCTTCTTGTTTGTCCATTTCATTTTGGCGGGTTTAGGCTAAAAGTTACTTTGTGCCTCCTGCTGTTTACTGGCGTTGAATTTGCCCTTAATTTATAGCCTTTTTTGACTGCTGATGCTTTGACTTGGAAACATGGAAATTGATATTTCTGTCCTAGGTTTTATCATCCAAGTTGGCTTCGTCCATTCCAAGCACGCACGTGACTTTGAGCAGCAAGGATGTGAACTGTAGAGACTAGAGATAGACAAATAATTTATTCTAATTAATTAGGAATCGACTTGTTCACTAGAATGCATTTGGTTGGCATCAAACTTCTAAAAGCGATGGTTTCCTTGCTAATGCAGTGTTGTGTATATTTAAGCTGTTTATGTGGTTGAAGGAAATATGATTTTGCTTTCCATTGACATCGCTAGTCCTATATAACCAATATAGTATATGAAGGTAGCCAAGAAATGCGACATTGCATCATGTACATGTCAAGCATTTGATAACAATTAGGCATTTCATTGATGGATGGACACAGATGAGAACAAGGGATGCCTTTAGCTTTTAACAAACCCACTTACAATTTCCCTCTGTCATCCAGTTGTCATATGAGTGTTTCCCAAAGAAAAGAAAATTACTTCATATCTTTTCCTTTGCTTCCACTGAACTTAGTTCATATCTTCCTCTATCACCAATTAAAGTAATTTTGGGCCAACAATTTACGTAATTCAATTTTCACAATTGCGTTGCGGGCTTTTTTGTTCTGTGGGAAGGGTTGCCAAAGTATCGTGGGCTACTCATGCTCTCAAAAATAGTACCAAAAAAACATACTCCCGAAAAAGCTTTGCGTTGAGCCCTTATTTTTTGGGCTTGTGTTTGGATACACAATATTCGCCCAATGACAAATGGCAATCCCACAGGATCTTTTGGACTCTGCTATGGCCCATGTTTTTTAAAAAATAAAATTGAAAGTTACGGCACTCATCGGAAATTCAAATGAGAAATGCTATTCCATACCTGTATAACTTATACTTGCACACACTACATGATTTAGCAAATGGTTGGAAGCAATTATTTGTCAATTATCTGCGAATAAACGTGGAATAGTTTCTTGACAACCTGCATAGACTCTGACAATTAGACAAATTATCCATTTATTAATATTTATAGATATATAATTAAAGAAGCATACGAAGAATAAAAAATTGTAAGTTTTGGTGGATACATTACATCAAGGATAGCACTTAACCATATAGTCTATATTCAATGCAATATATCCACATCTCGTCTTGTAATGATTGTTCCCTTACATGTATATTACTTGTTATACATAAGATAGAATCTTATCGTGTAAATAATTTATAAGTCTCACTATAAACTTCTATTAAGATTTATGTCATACGTCCTACTTTAGAATAAAGAAGTATTTATTCATCATAAATTTTTTATTATAAACAAAAAAAACTCGTACAAAGATAACTCCTTGTCCCAATGGGCACAAGCATTACATTTATATGCTTTCATTGAACCTCTTATTTAATTATATCTTAAGCATTACTATCTTTATACCTATTATTGATGAAAATAAAAATTGGCCCTCCAACAGTTAGCACATTGCAGCATTTTCTCTTGTTTTTCAAAGTATTATCCTCTTTTCCGTCCATTTACTTTTGCCCTTCTTTATCTTTTTGAAGTTTTACAACTTCTATAGATCAGATGTCTATCGGAGGATGACTATGCCTTACTTGTTAATGAGATAAACCCCATGTCTTATCCTAATTTTTGGAAGGAAACAGGGGGCGATAATATTGTAAAGTTCATAATCCCGGAACCACTGATAAATAATTCAAGTGGCTCTAAAGAAAGAAAAAAGGAATATACTTAGAGACTCTAAAAAATGTTTGCCCCGTCACTTAAACTATATAAAAAAAAATGTGTGATAGAAGAGTTTAAACTATAGAAAAAGTTAAATAGATTTAATTTTAAATTTATGTAACCTAAATTAATAGTAGTAGAAATAATATTACTCAAATAAAATTTATATTAAAAACGAAAGCTCCCATTCTAATAGATTAGAACTTTCTTTTTTTAACAGTAAAAATATTATTGGGTCAACTTTTATATACCAAAATTAAATTTATTTTTCGGTGATTTTAAAGACACATCCCCAACATCATACTATTATATTCANATTAAAAAAGAAAGCTCTAATAGATTAGAACTTTTTTTTTTAACAGTAAAAATATTATTGGGTCAACTTTTATATACCAAAATTAAATTTATTTTTCAGTAATTTTAAAGACACATCCCCAACATCATACTATTATATTCAAGGAAAGTGCATTAGAAAAAAAATTCCTATAGAAATTCGAATATTAATATCACTATTTTTGGTACGATAATATTGGTTCAATTCTATGTATATCCTAACAAATGTTTGCCTCATATAAAATCTGAATCATAAAAAAATTAAGTGGATTGTGTAACCCAAATTACTAATAGTACGAGTAATAAAATATGTAATGATAATATATATCCTATCCAATAAAAAAAAAATTCCGAAAGAAAATATTTAATGTTTTGATATTAATATTATATGAGGGAACACTCCAACTAAATTAGGCAAACCTCTGAAGGTACGCACTTCTCCCTCTGAATTCCAATATGGAGTGAGATAGTGATACTCTCCGCCAAAGTACCGGTATCCTTGTTCCTCACTTGTCTTGCCACATTGTCTCAAACCAAAGCCAACCCACATGTGTTGCTTGGATTTTTAATCAGTTACTCCCTGAGTTCCTTTATTTCTCTCTTCTTTTTTTGACCAAAGCTATCTCCTTTCTTGCATGCTTTAAACAACGCCTTATACACAGCCATTGACACTCTGCAACTAACCACTCCTATTCTTATCACTTGTTGCCATGTTACTGCCCATCATTCTCTGAGGTTTGTGGTAAGTGTTATCCAATAACATTAAATGCTCTTTTTGACTTTTTATTTTTCTCTTTTCCTGTGAATTCTAGCAGAGTTTCCCCTTCAAATCCTTGTTTTTTTTTAATTTGAAGCAGAAAAATTTCCGGGTATTGATTCGATTGACTTGTTGTGGCTAATGGGTCCTGCAAAAGGATTTAAAAAAAGAAAGAAGGTAGAGAAGAAGCATGACGAGAATGGTTCTGCTTCTGGGTCGCCGGAGAAAGAGGGGCCTGTAGATTGGTGGGATGAGTTCTCAAAGAGGATCAATGGTAAATTTCTTTTGATTTCTGGTAGTTTCACTGTATCCATTTCCCTTATTATTTACTCTTCCTTGTGTGTTTGATATTGCTCTTACTGATGATTTCTGATATGATGGGTGCGTTCGTTTTCTTCTCTATTTTACTGAATTTTAATTTTTCTACTGTTTTCATTGAAGTTCTATGTTGTGTCACGCAAATGCATTTTGAGACACAAGCTAAGGATCCCTAATTTGACCTTAAAGTTTCTGATCGTGTTATCTTACCTATGAAGGAATAGACAATCGCATTGTTTAGTAGCTTAGAGCTTATGCTGAAGTCTAAACAGTTTCTTGTATCATATAGTACATTATGGCTGTATAATCAAAATCCAAGGAGAAGGGTACTTTCTTCTTGGTATTAGACTATGAATGTAATATTTGGCTTAAGATTCCTTAAATTGATTGAGTTTAGGTCAATAATTCTGGTTTTGTTTTCTAAAATATATCAAATAAATGAATGTAAGACATACAACTTTCATATATGTATTTCTTTTTAATTTATGAAATAAATGATTGTTGATCATCACATAAGTCGCTTCAAAAGTGTTTTTTCTTTTTTTTTTTTTTTGTTTTTTTNTTTTTTATATTTTTTAACTCCAAAATTTGAATATCATACAAGTGACTTGACTAGTGGTGTTATGAAATAGTTAATGTTCAAGATCTTTTATGCAGTAGTTTGCTTCATTTTTGTTTTCCATCTATTAGAGCTCCTGCATATAGAGTGGGGAACTGAAATATGTACTTGATTTTGAACAGATTCCTATGATCATGTTGATTGATAAATAATTTGATTAATTAATACCTTAACTTTAATTCAATGTCTTGAATCCGAATCTTTCTTAGCCTACAAATTGAAATATTCTGTTTTTCAACTCACTGAGGATTCAAGCCTTAAGTATGCACAGGCATACAAGTTGCATTGTGGATTATTAGACTAATGGGGTGGAGAACAACTAAAAAATAAAAAAGAGAATTTGAGGTAAGAATAAGAAAGCATAACTTCCACTTCCTCATTATGCCACCTAGAAGCTGTCCAGTAAACACTATTCCGGGCTTTTTCCTCAAAAACATTTATGTTGGTTGATCTTAAAGCCATTGCCTTTGGTTTAACTTTAGGGAATATATTTATGTTGGTTGATCTTTTGAAGCCCAAGGGTAAAGAGCAGTCAGCAACCAAGTTGTGAAATGCAGAACTAACCTGAAGAGAGAATGTTTATAATGGAAGATTGAGTTTGCCTTCCATGCCTCCAATAGATTCTCCAGTTCTACGGCGTTTATGTGATTGATAAGTCTTAATGTGTGGTAACTAGTGTATTGTTATTTAGTACCTGACCTGGTGTTATGAACATGATTATATAGTTTAATGGTAATGAGCCAGGACTTTTGGTTCTTGGTTCATTTTTGTATGCAACTGTCTGTGAAGGTTTTATCTGGGTTGTTTTCATGTGTTTATGTTGTACTTACAAGTAACATCTTCCCGTTCATATAATTAGAGTTTAGTGAAAAATAACAATCACATTTCTTATTGATAGGGCATACTGAGTAGGTAACATGCTGTAGGATGAGAGCAATTATTCGTGACATGCTTTGTGTATGGTAATAAATCTTGCCTGAAGCAAGTTGTGTATACAGGTTTCTTGTAATAATTTTAGCTAAATTAGATCTACTTTCTTCATGTGTTTATTTGAAATGGTTCATTTTTGTGATGTGTGATCGGCTTATTGGATTTCATCTTACAATTTATTTAATTTACCAGATTGCGTTTCCTAAGCTTTCCATTGAATGGAAGNCATGCTTTGTGTATGGTAATAAATCTTGCCTGAAGCAAGTTGTGTATACAGGTTTCTTGTAATAATTTTAGCTAAATTACATCTACTTTCTTCATGTGTTTATTTGAAATGGTTCATTTTTGTGATGTGTGATCGGCTTATTGGATTTCATCATACAATTTATTTAATTTACCAGATTGTGTTTCCTAAGCTTTCCATTGAATGGAATAACTTGATATTCAATTCAGTCTGCTGGTTGAGGAAGTTGCAATTAGTATGCAATAGGCATAATTTTATTTTTCTATAATTTTTAAGCTAACTGTAAGTGCCTTTCAGATTGGTTGTTAATTCATATGGTTGAATGTCAACTTTCCAGTTGGTATGATATCTTTTGGTGAATACTCATTGATGTCAACTTTGGAGCACAGGCACATTTGTGTACTGGAACTATTTAGTACCTAACAGAATGATACAAAACTTAATGAAGTATAGTCAGAGATTTTATAAATAGAGTTATTAGCAAGCGGTTCAGTGATGTCATGTGGAGATAATGTTTTGTATACAAGAAGATAATGTTTTAGAAAAGCTAATCCCATTATCTATAGGTCGATGAAAAATTCTATTTTCCAACATGTATTGGCAGATATTATATAGTTTTGTTTCTGCCATGTGATCTTCAGTGATGTCAATTTGCCATAATCCTGGTTAATGATGACTTTATTATGATGAGCATCAGAAGACTTTGGATAGATCACTTTAAGCTTCTTAATACATAAGATTACTGACAGATATTTCAGTGGTAGAAGTACAGGTTTCATGTGTAGTTGATAGAACCATGATATGGGTGTAATACCTCTTATAGTACTCTAGGACCACAAAACAAGTCTTTTCACAGTCTCCAAGAGAATATAACCCCTTACTGATATTTTGGTTTATACTCTTGTTCTTCATTACTTGTATTTTCTACACATCTGTGTGTAGCTCTGTTGCAATAAATACATTATTATGTGATTCAAGTTCTGGTTTTGCTTGCTGGAAAATTCTTTTGCTATGGTAACAATGACCAGTTTCCCTTGCAATGTGAAATTTCCATTATGGGTACGTTCATATGCATGCATTTCATTGCATGTACAGTGATTGTCTGAATTTATTGCATGAATACTTGAGCTACATCCAATTAGTTCAGTATCATCAATTTTTCTGTAAACTGAAGCTTCTGCAGCAGTTTTTCCAGCCTCTTGCCCCTCAAAACTAAACTATAGTCTCTATATTTTCATCTGTTTAAATGTGTTTGTGATCTATCTCCAAATGACTTAACACCAATTTCATAAATTAAAAGTTTAAGGCTCATATTTTCCTCATTTAAGATGAGTTCCTCTTCCTACCCCATTGCGTTTTAGATATGATAAAGGAAGTTTTCTATGCCATGATATTTCAATCCTGCCTGACCTGAAAGTTAAGTTAGAAAAAATTTCGAAGTTAATTCTGAATCAGTCACAATTAAAAGTAGTCACTCTTGTTCTGCCCCCCTCTCTCTGCAGGTCTTCAGCAATCTCCATCAAAGGGTTTGGATAACTTCGAATCTGTTTTTAAGATCTCTAGAAAGACTTTTCAGTACATATGTTCACTTGTAAAGGAAGATATGGAGGGAAAATCTGCACATTTTGTGTTTACAAATGGCAAGCCAATGGCCTTATATGATCAAGTAGCTGTGGCATTGAGGAGATTGGGATCTGGGGAGTCACTAGTCACAATTGGGGATTCATTTGGGCTGAACCACTCAACTGTTTCACAAGTTACTTGGCGATTTGTGGAATCCATGGAACAAAGGGGGCTCCGTCACTTGCAATGGCCTTCTACAGAAGAGGAAATGACAGCAATAAAATACAAATTTGAGAAAATAAGAGGCTTCCCTAACTGCTGTGGCGTGATCGATGCTACTCATATCATGATGTGTTTATCTGCATCAGAACCTTCTAGTAATGTGTGGCTTGATCATGAGAAGAATCATAGTATGATCTTGCAGGCGATAGTTGACCCTGACATGAGGTTCAGGGACATAGTCACTGGCTGGCCAGGTAAAATGAAGGACTGGTCTGTCTTTGAGAGTTCAAATTTCCACAAACTTTGTGATAAAGGAGATAGGTTGAATGGGAAGAAATTACAGCTACCTGAAGGATCAGAAATAAGGGAATATATAATTGGAGATTCAGGCTATCCTCTACTGCCTTACCTTGTTGTCCCCTATGAAGGGAAAGAACTCTCAGAGCCAAAAGCAGATTTTAATAAGCGGCATTTTGCAACGCAGATGGTGGCACAGAGGGCACTGGCAAGGCTAAAGGAGATGTGGAGAATCATTCAAGGAGTGATGTGGAGACCTGACAAGCATAGACTGCCAAGGATTATTCTCGTTTGCTGCTTACTGCACAACATTGTTATTGATATGGAAGATGAAGTGCAGGATGAACTAACTTTGTCTCACAACCATGATTCAGGTTACCATCAACTCATTTGTGGAGATGTTGATGCAAAGGGGCTATCACTTAGAGATAACTTGTCCTTCTATTTGACGGGAACTGGAAGCTTGCCTCCATGATATATTTTCCATTGCTACTGGAACTGGTGCTGCTTGATTATGATAGCTCAAGAATGCATGTGCAAATCTCAGAGGTCCGAAGAAAAAATTTAATGTAATACATAACGATTCAGTCTTCTTTTCCCTAATTTTTGAAATGTAAATGGTTCAGATAGTGCATTACTGGGTGACACATTGTTATGTTACCAGATTATATAGCTTGATGAATATTTTCTAAAGATTCAAATTTTCAAACTTGTAATTCTATCAAAATCGTAATAATTTATGTGCTAAGATCGTGAAGTTCGGCAAAGCTGGTTTCTCCATCGTAAATCATTATGATGAATATTCTGCTGGTTTACTTTCTCGCCATACATCATTAATAACTACTGCAAAATTTTGACAATGTAATAGATTAAGAAAAAAAACTTCGCAATTTTTGGATTTGGTTATATGTTTCAACGTCCTTACGCATATCATGTTCTCATAATAAATGAGAAATTTATTTTCATCTATGCCTTTGGAATTCTAAAATCTCCCTTTCTTGAAACTTATTTTGATCATATGAAATATGAAACTTCTAACTCTCTCATGTTCATCATTTTGAGTTCGCCAATTCAGTTCTCCCTTCACTTACATTCTTGCTTCTACTACGGCCATAGCTTAGTTACCATTGTCACTATTTAGCCGGTGCAATTACAACAACCATCACTATTTTACTAACATAGACAATATTATATCAGAAAAATATTTTTCTGAAAAGAAGACAGAAATTTTGGGGAAAAAAAACCCTAAAAATAGGAGTAAAATATTAATCAACTAAGCGTGGTAATTCTATTTGTTCGAGTACTTAATTCCTTAGAATATTTCCCTTCCTTCTTGCATCTGTATCAAAGTAATGAGCTTCAACGATTAAAGTCCGAGGTATAGGTTGTAGCAGTGAATCTAATTGGCCAAACACTGCCTTGTTCTTGATCTGATCCAAGCACCTCCATTTCTACCCAAAAAAGGGACACATAAATTGATCTAATCGAAACCTGCCCCACTCAAACTTCTGGTTATGTTGATGGAAGTGGAACATAGGAATGTCCATGGTGCTAAAATCTCATAATTTCTTAATAGTGTTTGAGCCACTAATGATTCGGTTCATAATCATACTTCATACTAGTTAAAAAAATAAAGTCCAAAATATACTTAATCCTACAAATTTATTTTGAAAAACATACAAAAAGAAACAAAGGTTCTACCAAATATTGGCCAATGAAAAGATCTGTCCACTACAATTCAGCAAGAGATGTGCCACGAAGCAAAGTAGAAGCCACAGGCAAAATAGTACATGCCGGAGCACACACATGCTAGTTGCTAGGTGTCTCTCTTTGTTAAAAAAAAAGTTGTTGCTGAAATTGAAGATCCAGGGAGGGAAAGAAACTAAACTAAGTCGTTATGAATACTGTAGTAGATGACAAGTCTATACAGCGGTGGGGACGAGTTTCTCTAGACAATCTCATTTACAATATACAGGGCACTGCAACTGCTAAGCTAACATTGTTGCACCGCATGCTCACCAATCGCCTCTGCTTTCCTCTCAAGTCCTCTGCCTCATTAAGTGAATCCTACAAAGCTGAAGGGATTCAACAAGTGATTTCAAGTGTCTTTGAAGGCGTTGATTGAAATGAAATATATACTGTTAACTGACTCCAGATTTCGCAGAATATCTTTACCTCAGCAATTTGGTGCAACACGATCTCCAGCATTGATGGATAGAATAAATGCCTCGGACCATTTCAACTTCACAGATTCTGGGACTCCAGAATTATTCAGGAAAGGGCTCCACATACCCCCAGAACCAGATAGAACCCAGTTTACTTTTGATGGTGGACTGGAAAACTCAAGCATTGAAGCTTTGCTGTCCTTCCCCAAATTGATTTTCTTCTGAGAACCAGATTTCTTAGAATGGTTAAAAAGACATTCTGTTGGTTATACTGATTACTGAACTTGCAATCAGTTCTAGTTTTATAGTAAAGTCTATAGTTATGAAAATCACCTTAGAGCGAATAGCTAGTTTCATGGCCTTCAGAGTTACTCTTTCTTCTTCAGCAACTGTAGAGCATTTGCTAGCAGCTTTAAGGGAACAGTTCTCACCAGTAGCCCTTTTCTTTCCACGGCCAGATTTCAGCAATGACTGAAAATGAAGCATAAATTAGTGTGACAAATAATGCGGAAATACATTGATGCCGACTTATCATTAATCATCTAACTGATAGTAATTTGTTTGCTTAGTTTCGAGACCTTGGGTGTTGCTGTACTTGCATTTTCTTCATCTAGATATCTCTCAACAGCTCTCAAGGAACGGAACCGTTGTCCAGTCCCTGGCTCAATATATGACTGCATAAAATATAGCATGGTTAAATTTTTTGAAAGAACTTCAACACACAAGTCTTTGTCCTTTTACACCTCAACACATGCATGTGTCTTTATGCCTGTGTGCGCATTACTGCTTCCAAGTTTACAAAAGGTCCATTCCAGGAGAATGTAATATGAAAGTGCAACCTTAGCCTGGTTGGAAGAAAATTGGGTTCAGTGACTATTCACTTAAAAACGCCATCAGAAAGTATAAAAAAGACTTGGTCAGAAGTACAAAAAAGAAGGACGCTATTTGTGTTCATAAGTAAAGGCAAAGACATTCTCCATAAACTAGTAACAGGATAGTTAGAAATTTTGGTGAAAATCATCATTGACAAGGAATCAATGGAGTACATCAGACAACAGGTACATCAAAGGACACAAGACATAAGTTTTCATTAAAAGTCTGTCTATTTGTTTCTCTGTCTTCTGAAATGCAAATTCTCGCCTTTTCTTGTGGAGGGGAGAAAATGCTTCTATTTATTCTAGATGTCAAACCAAACAGAGGGATTATTGTTTGCAGTGACTCTTCATACAAGAACTAATGTAATTTCCAAGACCAATAACTGAACAGAGATGGCCATTAACTTTACCTAATAAATCTAGCCTAAGGGGTATAATTAGTTCCACAGTCAGGAAATAGCTTGGTATATAAAGTTTATATTAAGTGCAACTTTTTAACTACCTAAGATAATAGAAACCCACCTAATACATAAATCGAACTTTAGTAAGAATCAGCTATAAAGAAAAAAATACCCCAGATAAAAAAGAAATTGCTCAGTAAAATATAAGTACCCTGTCTATGATTCCAGCATAGTTAATATTGGTACGGGGCTTCTCCTCAACAATCCAATCATCAGGTAGCTTAAAGAATGAAGTAGTTCCGCTGGTTCGAGGTACAATCTGCATCTGCAGCAATATGGGCATTGTCAGTGGACATATGTCCCTCGTATTTTGGGACTTGCAAGTTTTATTTCCAAACATAAAAATGGCTTGAATTTCTGGTCTCCTAGCTCTCTGAATATTTAGATAGAGATCTTATCTTTGCAAAGAACATGAAGTTTTCTTTAAAAGTTTCTGCTGCATTCTATATGATATTGATTAGAGGCACGTTTCCAATGTTAGGAACATGAAACAACTTATAGCTTCCTTTCTGCACTCAATATCAACGAACCCAAGATACATAGATAGTAAGTTAAATCACAGAACTCACTGCGTTTTCATTTTCCGATTTCACTCTCTCGGTGCTAAGAACTTCTCTTTTCTCTCCATATAGGTATCTCTGAACAGATATCAGAGAACGAAACTTCCGTCTAGTGCCTGGCTCATAGTAATACTGCCAAATAAGAAAAAAAAAAAAAATTGGTCATTTTCTGAAACAGTTGAGTGGTTCAGTCCATACAAATCCCCAATTGTGACTAATGACTTACCAGATCCCAGTCTCCTCAATTCCACAGCTACTTGATCATGTAAAACAATTGGCTTGTCACATTCATACACATTAACATTAATCTAATTTATATAATTTTTTTAATAATGTCTATGAAGGACATGTCTTGTGAACAAAGCTACCAAACACCACTTAGAGTCACACTAGCGCACAAGTGTCTCCTTCTAAGTTAACATTAAAAAAAAAAAATAAAATTTATGGCATGTCACGTGTGTGTGGAATTTTAACTAATCGTTAGAGTGAAAGGAAAAGAAAGAGACAAGCTGGGAAAACACTGTGCAGTGAAATTTAAATAATGCACATCACTTCTCTTATGCAATCCCTAGGCGTTCAATTGGAATTAAATACTAAGTTAATAACTACAATCCCAAACCCAAATCAACTCCAGCACAGAGATTAGAGAAAGATAATGCATGCATGCATGGGATATGGATACAGAATTTCCAAGTATATATATTGTTGGAGAAAAAACCAGAAGAGAGTAGAGGAGAGGAGCATGAACCTTGTCTATATGCTTGGAGCGGCCGGTGGTGGAGGGACGGGGTTTTTCCTCGACGATCCAATCATCGGGAAGAGTGAAGGGTGACGTGCTAATAATTTGCAATTCCCTTTCCTTCTGAGTGTCATTGCGAAACGTTTCTTCTTCTTCTTCGTCTTCATCATATTTTTCTGGTCTCCGAACTCGGAGAGGAGTCGCCGATAACGCTAAGGATTTGCCGTTCATTGTTGTCGACCTGAATTCTCACCAATCGTACATCCGTACACTACATGCCAACAAAACCAAATAGCTTCAACTATATGGGTCCACTGGACTACTATTCGAGGGCCCATTAAATCTGGACTCTGTCTATGGCTCCTCAGTCCTCTCTATTTCAATATTAAACAAACAATTTCAGAAAAAAAAAAATTTGAATACCTCTCATTAGTACCGACTACTGACTATATCAATACATATTAAAAATCATATTTACAATTGTAGTTCAAAAGTTTTTATTTTTATTTTTGAGGGAGTAAGAGCAACGCCCTCAAGCTAAAAGTTAAAATTTATAATTGTTTATTTACAAAAAATATAAAAATTAGCTTCTATTTTTCCTATAGTTTTCTCTTTTTTGTTTTGTATCAATTAATTAAATGTTCCAGAAATCTATTATGAACTATGAATAAGACATAGGTTGAAATTGGTGGTGATATCTTAAATTCTCGTATTGAAGGCACATATTTCCTTTTTTTCTTTTTATGGAGAAGGCACAGATTTCTTTAATTCTTTGAGGTCACCAAATGAGGGCAATAAGCGATTATTAGTCTCCCAAAATAATTTTTTTTTTTTTATGTGACACAAAATAATATTCATTGGTGGCTGGTTGGAGTATATATATACTTTAATAAAAGGTTTCTCATTTGCTTCGGAAAATTATCAAGAACAAGAACATCATAAAGAAATGCTGGTGGTTCACCAAAGCAGGTAACAAAGGAACTTGAGGTCTTTCCAAAGGAAGCTAGCTTACGGATTGCTTGGTTTGCACCTCTGAGGACCCAACTAATCTCCCACTGATGGAAATAACTAAGGAATCAAGAATATCCTCCAATATCAAGCCAATGTATGGTGTGGTTCTTGAGTGCTTTCATCATAATATCCAAGGTATCACCCTCAATGCAAAGATCCTGTATATTCCATTCTACAGCCAACCTAACACCTTCTCGACATGCTATATGGCTTCCAAATAATCAGCAGATAAAATGCCATGAATAGGCATAGCCCAAGCTGCAACAAAATCTCCCCGACTATTACGAACAATCCCTCCGATACCACCGTTACCATCTGTATCCAACGCTGCATCAGTATTAAGTTTATATTTCTGGTTTTGTGGCTTCTCCCACTTGGCCTCAGTACCTCTGAAATGGGTGACAGCAGGAGACGTAATCTCCTTCAACTCTTGCAGCAAGTGAGTAGCAGAAGTCCAGACATGAAGTAGCGGACATGGTATGGTGTCTTCCCCAAACGCACCTCATTCCTTCAATTCCATAAATTATAACATACCAAAATAAAAACAGCCAGCTTTCTCTCATCCCATCGCTGCATTATCCCATCAAACCAGTTCAAAAAACTAACATCCTCGTCCATTATAGGAATTTCTTCTATTCCCACATATGTCCAAATGTGCTTTGACGATCCTGACAGAAAAATAAAACGTGCATTATAGTTTCCTCTTGCATCTGACATTGACAACACACATTTGAGATTTCCATACCACGTCGTATCAAGGCAGAGGTAGTGGGTAGTATCCCTTTGCAACATCTCCACAAAAAAAAGCTTATACTTATTCGGGACACAAGCCTTCCAAGTTTTTCTGCCATACATTAGACGTAGCAGACCCCTGATCCACCCCACGACAGCGATCCCTCACCAAAGCTTGGTATGCTGATTTCACCGAGAAACTGCCATCATTTGTGAACCTACAATAAAAACTATCAACCGTATTTCTAGTACTAAGGGGGATGCCACAGATCAGTTGTGCCTCCTCCTCAGTAAACAATTCTGAAATCAAACCCCTATCCCAACTTTATGGATGTGCATAAAAAGGTTATTGACAACTGAAAAACCAATTGATTGTGGGATAACCAAATTCACGGTAAAATCCAATTCGATAGGGAGATAGGGATGAGATAAAGGATCTCCTTGTCGAAAATTAATTTTTTTTTTGGATAAGTTTATCTTATATCTAGATATTCGATTAAGATACTTACGGACAAAATCTTGGATGACTTGTGTGGAGTACTTACTTCTCGAAAGTGTAAAGATACTAATAAAGATTTCAAAACCAAAAAGTTAGGTAGCAAAATTTTCTTTTCTTCTAGAGAGTAGACCGGTTGCTATATTCATAGAAAAAAAAAAAAAAAAAAGACTGNAAAAAAAAGACTAGTATGTTTGCATAGCCATTTGTCGCAGTCCGCAAACGTAACGAGTAGATTTTGGGCATTTAGACAATTTCAATTGATTTGAAACTTTGCAGAGAAGTAAAAAGGAGTCTAGAGAAGCCGCACGCCAAATTTGAGCCCAAAAGGAGCATTGTATAATTTGTGCCATTTTTGTAAAGTTTTGGGGTATTTTAGTCTTTTTCACTTCACTATACTTGTCCAGAAACTCTAAAAAGATGCTTTATATAGGGTGAAAAAAATGATATTTAGTCCTGCTGAGAGGGAATCCGCATATTAATCTCTTTAGGGGAGGGTGCCAGGTGACCCGGGGTGGGACTTGGTGCTAGCATAAGGGTAGGTTTTGTGTTACTGTTTACTTCCCTCACACATTGTCAATGTATTGTATTGCACTCATATCTATCAATAAAAGGAGTAGCCCATTTTATATATTTGCCGTCTTATGTTTTGCTTACTAGTGTGTGACGCTTATTTTGGTGTGCTCGTGTTTATTGTGTTGTCTTGTTTGTTGTGTGCAATAGGTGAGATATTATAATGTGCATGTTATCGTTGTTGTGCTTGCAGGAGACGCTATTGTCAAGCCTCAGATATATTATCAGTTGCTTAGTCACTTAACATGTGTGGGTTAGATCAAATGGGATAGGCTACCTTGCTTTCTCAGAAGAGTTATGCAAGTGCTACGTTGTTTGGCAAGGATGAACCTGTCGGCCCGTGACACCATTCACTGATTGAGAAAAAAATTATCAAATTAAACAACAACAACTTTTATAAAAATAAAAAATGGGATCCATATAACTTTGAAAGCTCCACTACTCACTAGCATTACTAACATGAATATCCAGTGCATCTCGAAGCTAGTAAGAACCAGGAAAGGTATAGCTTAATCAGTTAATAAGTATCGTGAGGTGCTGTGGCGCCCCTGAAATGATATGAAGATTGAACTTCATCGGGAAGCAGTTGGTGTGGATATATACAGGAAATTTCACATTTCACACCCACTCCACGTATGGACCGCGTATGCTTTGATTAATATTTACTAGTAAGACCATTGGACGACGCACACCGTTTGCACGTTTCCTTATCTTCTTCCTCCCTCTTGTACCGAAATTTACTGCCGACTTCTTTTCTTTGCCTCCTCGCTTTCATACTCAACAGATCTTTCTAAGCGTCCACGCCCTCTGCCCCACTCCGCAGTTGCTACTATATCTTCCTTTTTTGTAAAAAACAAATTCAAAGTTGGATCCATAACATTTTTATTCATTTATGAGAAAAATAATTTTCCATTGCTTCTTATGAGAATCAATGCTATTATAATTAATTCTTTTTTAAATCAATTCTTCAAAAAAAATTCTATTATAAATAATCTCTCTACCTTCATGTATCTTGAAGTACTTAAGTTCAAATTAAAAGAAAACAATTTGTCGTGCATGCGACGCGTTCCAACTGCGCCTGACGTTAGCACTACTTTCTACACATACACTAGTTTCCAAACTTCTAGATAACGAACACTAGCATGACTCTAAATTCTAATACTTTCAGTTGGCTTCAATGATCCCTCTCGCAAGTTAATTCCCCCATCCTTACGCGGTCACGCAAACTTAGCGATCCAGCAAGCGAAAACTCCTATTGCCTCTAAACTTGAAGCCTATTTACACCTAATACCACTAGTGTTCCTTACTTAACTACCAAGAAAAAGCAAGGGCAATTCTGGCAGCTCACCCACGTCAGTTCCAAGTCATAGCTTACCCTTCTCATCAAACGTATATATATTAGTAAGCACCGAAAATCCTGCGCCGCATCCATTCCGATACTTAGGTTGTTTCAGAAACCATCTCTTTCCCTTGTTGACATAATATTAGCAATGAAGAGAAGCAGAGACGACGGTGAGGTAGAGAGTTTAGACATGGCTGATTGTTTGATGTTACTATCCAAAGTTGGCGAAACCAAGCCATCCAGAGAGTTGAAGAGTCAGAGTGGAGCTTTTAAGTGCAAAACTTGTCATAGGCAGTTCCCTTCTTTTCAAGCCCTTGGAGGCCACAGGGCAAGCCACAAGAAAGCCAAGCTCATGGGTGCAGGAGACCTTTCGTACCAGTTGCCAAACTCGCTAGTGAAGCCAAAGATGCACGAGTGTCCTATTTGTGGTCTTGAATTTGCGATTGGTCAAGCTCTAGGAGGGCACATGAGGAAGCATAGGGCTGAACTTCATGACGGTTTGGTGAGTCATGCCGTCAAGGACGCTAAGCCAGTGTTAAAGAAATCGACTACTAGGAAGATTTTGTGCTTGGATTTGAACTTAACGCCGTTAGAGAATGATCTGAAGCTCAACTTAAGGGCACCGGTGCTGAATTGTTTCATTTAATTGATATATGAGCAAAAATTCTAGTTGGAAATTTTTTACTCGGACCTTTTTTTTTTTTTGGTATATAACTATGTTCGTTCTTTTTTGGTTAAATTTCCTGACCGTAGTCTACAGAGACATATTGTTGAGGACACTTTTGACGTAAACATCCATAACTGTTACTGCTTACACGTCTCCTGGCTATACATTAATATTTCATTTGGTGATCTCTCCTAGCTACCAAGCCATCTTACATCAAATGAAATCTCCATTTCTAGTCTATTCTTTAGAATGAATCAGAAAGCTCCGAATCTAAATCGAAATCATTTATAAGTACAAATATATTATAAAACCATTATCATATTCAAATATTTAATAAATTTTCGATTTCTATGAATACAACGACCCATATGTAGACCTCAAAGATTAGAGAATGATTTGCGCTCAGATGGTTATAGTTTTTTCTTTCTTTCTTATCTTTCTTTTGTGAACAATCTTCATAAGCAAATTTTGAAGACAAATATTGTTTCCTTATAGCAATTGTATTCTATTGTTGGGCTTCCAATTGCCTCCAAATATCGAGGTGCTTGGACAAAAAGGAAATCAGAAGATCTGCATAGAGATAATTAAGATCCACAACAATGGATGACATGTTTGACAGAATTAACAAAGAGCATGCATGGCTTATATTAACACAAACCTGAAGATTCATCGGTGTTGGTTTGATAGAAGTATTTGTCTAATTTTTTATTTTTTTTTTTTTGGCCATGGATAGCTAGGAGTATTTGTCTAGTTGATCAGTTTCTCCAACTAAGCCACAACACTATATTAAATCTCTGATCTGATAATAGATCCAAAAACTATATCCTCGACCAGAAAATAAAAAAAAATTATAGATTTAATTACTCAAATTTATCTTAAATTTAATAGAAATTAGACCTCTATGGTTTGAGTAAATTAGTAATTTGGTCCCCTTAATTTCAAATCTAATAATTAAGTCCTTATAATTTTTAAATTAAGATAATTTGGTCCCTCTTTCTCACTTGTGTTCCTCAAAACTCAATAAAATGCTGTGATAGCTAGCTAATGGCCACAGGGATGATGAATTGACAAAGTCAAAATGTAGAATACAAACTATAGAATCAAAATGCAACAAAATTTATGAGAAACTTTGTTATCTATTTTTTTAAAAAGAAAATATTTATTTATTTTTAGTTGTAGACAATATTTCATTTTAGCTCGTATGATCTATTAACAACTGAAGGAGCAGCGCAAATTGTGTGAGGAGCTGAGCTTGTGATTTGTCTGCAACCGAAACGGGTTCATTTTTCAGTAGTCAGACTCTTTTTGCAAATCAGTTCAACGTGTAAGAGGGAACAACGCTTCAGGAGCGAGGCCCACCATTCCCAGGCCTAAACCAATACGATCAAGATCGATAGTTCATCAGTCACCGTTTACATGATCATTTCATGTGACGTCAAATAGCGCCAATTCTCACAACGCGTAACATAGCCATTGGGTTGTTAATGAGGAAAAAAACAGCTGTTTGACTCTTATACGAACTATCCACATAAAACTGTGCCACGTATTGATGCATTGGGCTCCGTGTAGCCACCACCCGTTTCTGATTTTCTTTCCTCATGAAACCGAAAAGACGAAACGGGGCGTTGATAAAGTTGTTATCCCTAATCAACGGTCCAGATTTATTTCGTAACGAACACGTGTCCGTCAACAAGAAGTGTAAGCGTGACTCCTGCTTAATTCCGGTTCATCCTAACTTACATTCCATTAGCCGAGAAAAGATCGAGTGCTCCTCAGACACAGTATGAAATCCCTTCGCTCCTTTTCCCTCTGAAAGCCGTCTAGGTTCACCGGCGTTGTGGCTTCGCCGGAAATTTCAACATATACCGTCGTGATACAACTTTCCGGTCAGATTTTCGGCCATCGTTGAGGTTACAGATCGTCCAATTTCTTCCTCATTCCTCCATTACCAAGGTAGTCGCTTGCTCGCAATTCCTGTGCTCAAATTTTGGCATATTTGTAACTTTATTTAACGAAGAAAAATGTGCATTCTTCTGGAAATTTTGTTCCGTAAATTTCTAGGTTTTGTAGGAATTGTGGTATTTCTTTTGTGTAAGCATTCATTCTTCTTAATCCTTATAATTTCTCCCGGCTACTTCCTACTCTCTTTCTTCGTTGTTTAGTGGTTGACCTTAAGGATGTGAACGGTGTCACTGTATATCAAGGAGCTTTCTCTCAGCGCAGGTGTTTCGTGAGCATTACTCTGGGAGCTTAGAAGAGTATCGCCTGAAGTCAACCAGGAAGCCACAGTAGATACATAAATATTTTTCATCTGCAAAAAAAAGTGGAAACAAATGGTATTTCGTAGATTCTGCTTCGTTCAGTCTCTCTTTCTTTTCATTTAAAATTTTTATTATACGCGTTCCCCTCTTTTACATGGAGCTTGTCACTCAAATACACTTTGGACCGTAAATATTGCATAGTGCCAATGTTGCATGTTTCTTTTAGAAGTTTATGATACTTTCTTTTTTCTTTTGAGGGAGTGTGTGAAGGTTATAGACTGAGTCAAGGCTCAAATTTTATATCTATACGCGTATATGCATAGGCAGATTCAGGTCTGTATAATTCCCGGAGTTATAACTTATATGAAGCATGGACATAAAAGATGGTTGGCTGTCATTCTTCATTGGTATTTGAGTAAGATCAGTCCTTTTTGTTTTTTTTTTGATTGATTACTTGGTAGTAAATAAGGGATCAGGCTTCTTTTCAGAAAACTACCAATAAACTGATTTTTTTTTTAACCTTTTCTTTTGAATTTCTATTCCCTGGTCACGTTTTTTCTTTGTGGCAGACTTGAAGCTAGGACCTTGTCCCATGCTTACAAATGGTATTGTGTTAAGAAAGAACGATAGAAGAAGAGCTTCATCATGAAACCTCAATCTAGATTAGAAGACTGAATACACGATGCTATTAAGTCCAAAGAACATGAGACTATCATAACTATACTTTCTGGAAAGCTCTTTCAAATGTCAATGGATTGACCATAGTCCATAGAGAACAAGCTCTAGTAGAAATTTAGTTATACGAATTAAATGAATAAGAATTTACTGCTGCATTTAGCATGTACACATTCAGTATAGAATCCAGAAAGACATAGTAGATGTCCATAGTGAAAAGGTGCTAACTGTTGCCCATTACAAAAGGTGTCGTTTATATCATTTGCATGTTTCCAATCTTGCAATATCCTAGTAGTATTTCTCAGCAAAATAAGGTGTTAATAGTATGATTGACAGTTTTAAACGTATCAGTTTGATCTTTACATTAATGTTAGAACAAATGAAACTAACTTATTCAATGGAATTGTTGTTCTGCCAACAGTTTGTATGATGTTTGAAGTTAAGGATTTAAAGCTTACATATTGAAATTTGAATTTTGTTATCAATCATAGAGAAGCCTTCCTATTTTTATTGTCACTATTAGGAGGAAAGTAATATATTGCCTTGATAGATTAAGAACATCATACCATATAGAGTTTGATTGAAGGAAACAAGTAAAGGAGGAAAAAGTTGTGCTTTTTAATATAGCATAAATATCACAGGCGGAAAATTGTTGGATCTTTATTTAATTATAAGTGTATTCTTTGTCCATCATCATACTATTCTTATTACATGGCCAGTCTCATTCCCTAAGTTAAGTGAAGCATATTTGAATATTATTTGCTACAGTCTTTCCAAAACAAAGGATTTTGGATGGTAAAGGATGCTGGACACATTAATGACAGAGGGACGGCATTTGATAATCCATCCAAAATTGAACCAAAGCGATCTCATGAATGGTTTGTTGACACTGCTGAAGTAGATTTTTTTCCAAACAAGAAGCAAGCAATGGAAGATCCAAATGGAAAATCAAGTTCAGGAATTTCAAATGCAAACTTTTCTCCTTGGGAGAACAATCCTACTTTTCAGTCTGTTCCAAACCAATTTATTGGCCGATTATTTGGGTCTGATACTAGGTCATCTGTCAATTTTATGGACAAGAATACATCTTATGCTGCAGTTGCTGATTCTAGTGCAAGAACAAAGATGATCAGCAACCACTATGGAGAAGATGCATCTTTTGGCTTGTCTATATCTCATTCTGTTGAAGATTCTGAAGCATGTCTAACTTTTGGTGGAATTAAAAAAGTCAAAGTAAATCAGGTTAAAGATTCTGATTGTGTACAAGCTCCGGAGGGACTTAATTTTAGTAGGCAGAATAATGGTGATATACATCAGGCCTATAACAGGGAAGTTGAGACAAGATCTGTAGCAATGGAGCAAGCCTTCGATAAGGATGATAATGGTGTCTCTTTAATGGGACACTCACATACCTACAACAGAGGGGATGCCCATGTTATATCACTAGGGGCACCCTATAGCAAAGGAGATGACAATGTCATATCGATTGGTGATTCATATAATAAAGAGGACACAAGTATAATTTCTTTTGGTGGATTCCCAGATGAACAAGATATTATCCCTGTGGGCAGGCCTGCTGGGGACTATGATCCGTTATATAATCAATCTTCAGTTCAAGTATCAAAAACAGCTCAGGAAATAGAGTTTGATGCATCAAATTCCAATGCAGCTGTAAGTTCTCCTCTGGCAGCTAAACTGAAGTCTGAATCTGTGCCCAAGTATATTAAACCAGAGTTCAAAAAGAAAGAATCTCCAAACAGCTTCCCTTCTAATGTCAGAAGCTTGATATCTACTGGTATGCTTGATGGTGTTCCTGTGAAGTATGTCTCAGTGGCCCGGGAGGTAAATTCAGGTCTTTTTATTTTTTCTTTTCTTTTATTTGAAGTTCTGTATCATAGGAAATAAGATGTGGCTATGTTGCTGCCTGGATGTAGGAGCTTCGTGGAATTATAAAAGGTTCTGGCTATCTTTGCGGATGTCAGTTGTGTAATTATACCAAGGTAGTAATCCGCTGGAAATATAGAAGGTTCTTGCTGCCTAAGTGATTTTGAACTTCTTAAAATCTGATTGCGTGTGGCTTAACTGGTGTTTTCCTTTTATCAGGTTCTCAATGCTTATGAGTTTGAGAGACATGCTGGTTGCAAAACGAAACATCCAAACAATCACATTTACTTTGAGAATGGAAAGACCATTTATCAGATAGTACAGGAACTGAGGAATACCCCTGAAAGTGTGTTGTTTGATACAATTCAAACAGTTTTTGGTGCACCAATTAATCAGAAAGCATTTCGCATTTGGAAAGGTAAACAAACTCTTCCCTTGTGTCAGTTTTACTCACAAACTTGTACATGTGCATCCATAAGCTTTTATTTTTGGGTTGTGCGTGGCACATCACTTATTCAATTGTTTTGTCCTTTCAACTCCATTCAGAATCATTTCAAGCAGCAACACGCGAGCTTCAACGAATTTATGGAAAGGAAGAACTAAACATATGACTGTCAAAACGTAACCTAGGTTAGACTCTACTGTGCATAGATATATCAATCTCGAAGTATTTTTCTTTTTGTTCTGGCTCAACAATCTTCCCTAAATTCTGTACTTGTTATGGCCTTAACTTAAATGATAGGCGCTTTTTGTTAGTTTTGGTGCAAATCAGTTTAGATGACGTGCTTTGGTGCGCAATATATTATCAAGAACGTTATGTAAAAGGCGCTTGGCTTTATTTGCGAAGAAATTTCATGTACAATTCGCGTTTCTATTTGGATGCATTTTCATAATGAAAGGTAAAAGTCGCCCAACTATTTTTGACAGTTCCTCCTATGCTGACAAAAATCTTGGAAAGTAGAGGCAAATCAATAGCTGGTTTGTGGTGACAGAGGACAAAACATGTGCTCTTGGTCTTGCGCGTCTTCAGTTGATTCTATCATGGTGGGTCATATGAGACGAGGTAATGGTTTCCGCGCATTTCTGAGAATTCCCCTAGTGTGGAACTTACTAGAAAAACATGCCGAGTAATGCATCATTTTCTTCTGTGGCTTAGCTTTGGCCTCAGTTGAATATTTTATTAATGGAGGTTTTTATGTAGAATGTTATACCACATGAAAATAACTAATGTGTAAATGACATTTGTACAAGTCAACTATTTTTAAGTTTGTTTGAGAAAATAAAATAAAATATATTTATATCTAATAAAATATAAAAATTATGTATACGTCAGTATAATATGGTATATTTATGTAGTGTTATAAAATTTTTGTTTATTAATTTATATTATAACTTATAAATTAATAAAATTATATATTGAAGTTAAGATTTTAAAGTGAATGTAGTATTTCTTTCTAAACTTGTGTTTAGTGAATATTGTTGTATTATTAATTTTGATATGTAACCATGAATTTGCATGAGACAACCTTTTGTTATATATTAATAATTAACAAATAGTATATCAATGATGCGTATGAATTGGAAGGGGTTTGGGATTATAATGGGCACAAGGATGAATGAAAAATAAAAGAAAGATGGATTAATAATGGGTATAGATAATTTTGCCAACGCCAGCAGCTTGATTCTGTCACTATCCGTTAGCATGGCTACGCATTTTCAGCAAATCTATACAAGACTCAAAACAAAATTACATCTCTATTTTCATGGTTCCTGCATTTTCTTATCGAAGGATGACAAAATGTCAAAATGTGTATTTACTACAATCCACCACAAGACAGTAGAACGTTTATACATCAAACAAATCAATGAACATTGGATCACGTCCCAACCAAAAACAAAATAAGCGGCGGTAAGACATGCATTCACCACTGAATCAGATCTTAGCTTCGAACAAATGTAACTTCTTGCAAGAAACTACTTTTCACACGCAAAATTTGAAAAGAATGACGAAGGAAAATGTAAAGCACAAATCATCATGTACATGCAGTGTTATCCTCCTTCCCTCCCGTTCTTGGTCAATAGTGTTGCTTACAATTAGAAATAATTTGTCCTCAACCACAGCAAGCTGATTTTTGTGCAGCTTGCCCAGCCCCTCCTGCTTGGTCATGCTGGTTGATCCTGATTGCTGCAGGCTGCAATGAGAACACCATGAGACATTGAACTTGACTTTAGATTTAAAGGAGAGTTTTCAAATACCTCTGCCCTAGAATCAGTATCAGCAAGCCTTTGTTTTATATCTCTTGCTATCGAGAAGAAAACTTGCTCCACATTTAGATTTGTCTTTGCACTCTGCATTACAAAATCTTTCAGTGCATATTGATAAAAACCTTCAGGTAGCTTCCACATTCTCAAGTATGTATCACTTACAGTTTCAAAGAATTTGATTCCATATTCATCAGCCAGTGCTTGGCCCTTGGAGGTAGGCACAGCCTAAAGGAGAGACAAATGTAAATAATCACAAACATCGCAAATCTGACCACAAGAGAGGTAGAAAGAGAGAAGCTTTGACGTGTTACTAATTCAATTGATGGCCCCTTTCCTCAAATGAATGCCAGTCATGTTTCATTCACTAACAGTCTAACAGTCATTTTGGCCGGACGCATGGATTAACAAACATTTACAATGACGCGACTCAACCATGAGTAGAAGTTGTGTTAAATGATGAAGGATATTTGATGACATTAAAGGTTCACTTTTCAAGAAGCAATTTCAGGCTTAGCTTGTGCGTCTGTTGATCAGGATTGCTGTTTGCGAGAAGGTATTGTTTTGAGTAATGGCATTCTGTTTCATTACATAAACAATGCCAATAAAGTTTGCATACCCTTTTGCTTTCATCCATGTCAGCCTTGTTCCCCACCAGTATTTTGTTAACATTATCTGAAGCGTGTTGTTCTATGTTCCGAATCCAATTCCTGATATCTGAAATTGCAGAAACTGGATGAATGGAAGCCAAGATTGGAAAATCCTTTAAAGAGAAAAGCTCAACTGAAGCATGAGATGGGAAATTTACTGTTAAAGGATGATTCATCTGTAACATCATAGACAAGCAATATGCCCATAGCTCCACGATAGTAAGCTGGAAAAATGAAAAAAAAAAATTAGTAAAAGATGATATAACATATGATCTACTTGACAAAGACTTGCGTTAGTACAAAATATCAAAAACAATCAAGAAGAAAGAACTTTAGAGAACTATCAATGTAAAAGAATCCATAATGCACCCCTATGGAATGGTAGGGCAGGTATATCTAGAGTTTAACTCACAATACACCAAGCATTTATAGACTTAAATAACAGTTTCACATAATTTCTGGCCTATAAATTCTGCAAGGTCGGCAATGGAAACAATGGAGAGCCAAATAAGGAATGGAAGACTATATTAGGCACAGGCACGCAGGAAAACATAATTTGGGGATTCAATTGTTTTTTTTAATCCTAAAGGATTTAGAACTATCACTGAAGTTTTGAATTGTCAACTGTCTATAACAGTCTTGCACGTTAATTTTGACATTGAATAGAATAACCATATTTCTCAGTGCACTCTCTCTCATTCTATTCGTTGTCTCTTATTTCTATATCCTTATTTCTCTTTATCTTTTTTTCTTTCTCTCTATACTCTTGTCCTTTTTTTCTCTACCTTTTATAGGCATCAAGAAAAAAAAAAGATGACAATACTTGAGTAAAATCAATATGACAGTATAAGGATCAGAAACCTTACCAGTTGTAATTGTTCGAAACCGCTCCTGACCTGCTGTATCCCAGATTTGGAGCTTAATCCGTTTGCCATCAAGATCAATGGTTCTTATCTTGAAATCAATGCTGCATTAGGATGATAGACGTTGTGATGTACAGAAACTTGTGCAAACGAGAATGTGTAGTTTTACATGTAAATTAATAGCCAACGGGGGTTAGCTCAGCTAGTAAGGATCGAAGCACTTCGCTTACAAGGTTTAGGTTCGAATCTCATTGTGAACAATCCCCCATTGGTAGACAATCTATAAGTACCATAAGCTCTTGTTGAGGCCTATGTCATGTCTTAGCTTTGGAATAGAATAGTCTTCCCTCACCTTAAACTTTTTCAAATTAAAAAAAAAAAACATGTAAATTAATAGAAACGCACCCTATGGTTGTGATAAAACTAGTAGTGAAGGAACCATCTGAGAAACGCAAAAGAAGGCAACTCTTTCCAACACCTGTAAAAGTGAAAAAGAGAAGAGGTGAGAAATGTTATATGCTAAAGCACCATAGTTCTCCGATTGCCATTTCTCCGGCAACTATTATGAATCCCCTATTCATTGAGAAGGTAGAAGTATGACATCTATCGTGCTGTAGCAAACAATTAAGCAGGATGTAAAATTCAGAGCAAAAGTAGATGAGTTATGTTAACGTTTATGCGAGCATCAATCAGAGACAAAATTTCTTTTAAATAAGAAAAAAAATGAAAAACAAAGCTCAGAATCATCATCTAGAAGCAATATAACCGCTGAAGGCTACTTTGAATAACACACATTATTGAATCATAAAGATGATCAACTATATACGATAACTGCAAAATTTCCAAACAATGTCATATTAAGATCAAAACGAATCTGTAATTTCTTCCCTTTTAAACCGTCATTGCATAATTTTATAATAATTGAAACAATGATACTAATGCTCGCTCAAACTAGATCATGAAAAGATGCAATATCTCATAATCTACAACAAATCCTAACTTGAAAAAGTTATATTTGTAGCAGGCCCCAATCTAATATTTTCAGACGAAAGGAACCAATCACTCGCACAATAAATGTCGCCGACCAGTCTGAAAACATCAGTATTTGTTATTAAGGTGATTCACCATTATTAATTTTAATGTAGAAATGCAACCTAGATAAACAACTCCACTTTCGGTTCCCATGAGATAGAGAGAGAGAGAGAAAGGAAAATGAAAGGAGTGACTTACCACTGTCGCCGATCAACAAAAGCTTTATGAGGTAGTCGTAATCGGCACGAGCCCTTGCCGGTGGAGCAGCCATCAATTTGTAATCAATGAATAAAACGCTTGCAACACTGACAAAAAAGGTATTCCTCTCTGTATATATTATAATCCAAAAAGAAAAAGATAAAACCATTCACATGTTTCTCCATAAACGAATAAAATGCAAGAGCATGCGCGAGAGAGAGAGATAGAAAGTTACCAGATCGAATATGCAAATATAGACGGGAGAGCAAGGGATCTCCAAAGCTCACAAGTGAAGGACAATGGAGATATAGAGAGAAAGGAGCGGTAGTTATTTTTGTTTCTTTTTTCTTTTTTAAAAACAATTTGACCACTATGAGACAACCTCAAGCTCTTCACAACCTCCAACTTCGAAGCTCCTCCGACTATGGTGGGTGGCTAAAGTGCGCACTTTCTCTCCCTTTTCCACCTCTTGCTGCTGTGGTGCGCATATGCCTCAAGTCCGCACGCTAGCACCTCCACCAAAATATGTAATTATGTATACGAATTAGAAGAATTATTAACAAGAGAGAGGGAGCAGTGTTAATAGCATCTGCGACTGCAACAGCCAACACCGAATTTAGCTCCGAATTTGTCAACAAAAATTCTTGATCAGTAACATGATTCCACGCCTCATCTATACCAATTATATAAACCTGGTAGTGTTATGGGCTCATGACTAGTTTAAGCAATAGACATAGATAGACCAAGGTTTCATTTAAGTACATGTGGCCGTTGATGACTGTAGTTGTTTGTGTGCGTTGGCATCCTAATCATAGCCAGCTAATATTTTGTTAAAGCCGTTAATTAACTGTCAACGGCTTTAAAACCAAAACAAAAGCGTAAGTGTTGTGCGGCTTTCATTAAATTATAGCCGCCCCCATAAACATGCTTGCAATGTTTTTCTCAAGTAATCACCATCGCAAGACTCTAATTTAAATGTGTCATTCTAAGAAAACCTATAGTTGTATAATATTAATTAGCCCTTTTCATTTGCATAACAGTTTTTAAGTAATAAAATTTGACCAATTTTATTTTACAATTCTTCTAGTTTTCTTTTTCTTTTTCCCCAAAAAAAAAATCCAGCAAATTTAGTTAAAGATTATAATAATTTCTCTTACTAGTATGGGAGCTCTCCCAGAGGTTTGGAACAGGAAGAGCATGAAGGTGAAGTTAATTTGAACCTCCAATTTTATAGAGATGGAGACAACTTTGACATGATCAGTAAGGACGAAAATAAGAAACATTTTCGCCGAAACTAGGACAATGCATGTCAAGACCAATTCATATTTCATAGTATAACTTTCACTTTAAGGAACCAAGACAACTGCTTATTTTTTATTTCCATGATTTGATCAAGACAACGATTTCTTCTCCTTCTTGAAACAGAAAATTGATGCTACTAATATTCTTGTGATTAAGTAGATTGTTTATACGAAGTGTAAAAGATAAAAAAGACAGCGAGAGTCCTATATGGCAATAAAAGTTTCCAACATTACAGCTAAGTTGAAATCAATTTAATTTGTTCTGATTAATTATGATCATTCATTGACATTTGACAAGGAACACGAAGGACTTTTCTTTAATATAATAAGATGAACATAGTTCTTAACTAATCTCTTAAATTGTTTTATGAAAATGTCTTCCTACCATAGTAGATTATTCTTTTGGCTAAGCCAATCATTTTATTTATTTCAACCACTTTCACCTGAGACACTAACTAGCAGTTGGTCACGTAGGATACAATTTAGACTACTGTCTCCCCACTCAAATTTGTTTGCAATTCATACTACATTTTATGATAATGGCATATTTGTCATCCTTCCCTAGGCTTAAATATTATATTTTAGTAACAAAATTACACATCTATCACACTTTATAACTTAATTACTTAAATATTATAATTTTAAAAAAATTAAAAACAAAAAAAAAAATTCAAACATGTGAGGCCACCAATGACCACGTGGACACACGTTGGACACGTCATAATCAATTGGCGTGTCCCTTTTTGTCACATTTTTTCTTTGTCTTTTTTTTTTTTTTTTAATTCTTATAAGCAGCTAAAGAAATAACGCGTCATAAGGCTACTAGCATATTCCACATGGACACGCCACATAGTTACTAGCACGTTTGGTGGTCTCAATATGTCAATTATATTTTCTTTTTATTTTTAGTTTTTTTTTAAATTATAATATTTAAGTAATTAAAATCAAAACTATTATAAATTAATAAATTTGTTTATAAAATATAATATTCATGTGAAAGACCTTCCTTCCCCATCAACATTTATTTTTAAGTCAAGTATTTGATGCCGTCAAAGCTTATGACGTACATGTGCAAAATCAAGGATGTATTTGGAACGAGTGAAAATAGAAGTAGTGAAAGAAAAAGTAAAAATTTACATTATGTACCAAAAAATATACAGTATCTATATATGTCAATGATTTTTATTATTTAACAAATGCTACCTACACAATTATTGCACTGAGTTTATAAATCTATACAAGATTTCATATGAATTTAAGTGAACTTATTTATTTGTCAAAACTCAAATAAAACCACATTTTGTAATTTGCGTTATTCGCAATTTCGTTCCAATCTTGGAATTCGTACATTATTTTTAATTCCACTTCAAATGAGACGCAGTTATCCACCGATTGGTCTAGCATCTCTCTTTTGTATGCAATTGTCAAAAGACAATTCCTCTGCCAGACGTTAAGCTCACCAAAATTACGAAATTATTTAAAATTTGGAGTTGCTTTTTCTTTGGGGGAGGGGGGGCCAGAGTTAATTGAATATCATTCTCGTCCTCAAATGTTTATGATTTTCTTCTGCAACATTATCTGATTGATCCGAAGGTGGCTAAAATTGGAAGCCACGTATATTCGCACTCAAAGTTCCACTGTACACGAATCTGTTGGGTCACAGCCATTGATCTCAAAACTGATAGCTTTAGGCACCTCTTTTAAAAGAAAAAGAATTTGTTATTTTTTTTACTCAAAAGACTCATGGTTGCTTTAAATTGGGGACTCTAATGGCATTGCCATATATATCATTTCTTAGTGTCATAATTCATAGATATTATAGGTCATTTCGATATTTGCATGTTAGCATGAAGCAGTAAATGTAATGTTTGAGATGGTGAATAAATAAAATTGTAACAATCAGCATAACATCATATTGGAATATATAGGATATACTCACCTCACCTGTAATAAACCCAATTTCACCACCCTCCTTAGATTCCTTCATTTCTTAGTTCACCTGGAGAGGTAATTTGGTTACACTAACGTTTACATTAGACTCGTGACTATTGCAAACTGGGGCTCTGTTTTGATGATTTCATTTTTTTCCATTCCTTTTTGTTAAAATAAATAAATAAATCCGGAGAAACTTAATTGAGAAGGGGACCATGCCCCAAATCAATCTCTAGCATAACATGTGGCAAAAAGACAATAAAGTGGTTAATTTGAACCCATAATTTTTGTAAAATTGTAATTCATACCTGCTTTATAAAATCAACTTACCTGCAAAACTGAAGAAACAATAAATGTTTAATTAAGACTTGTGTCACATTATTTAGTGAAAATTCAAAGTGGGGCTAGCTAGCTGTGAGGTCGCATTACTTATGCAAAGACACTCGATGATTGACTAACTTCACCAACTATCAGGACATGCTTCTGAAAAATTTGATCTAAGTATGATCCTTATCCAATTGATGCATGCCATGTGCCACTAACCAACTCCTGTGGATGACCCTAGCAACTGTACCCTACCTTGTCTGAAAGAAATAATGTTTTAGAGGACCCCTTTTTCCTATCTCATTTTGTCCTCATTCTCCTCCTGAGCTTATGATTTAAGAAGCAAACTCCTATAGGTTGAAGCAGAGTGACATAGCAAAGCATGACATAAAGATTTCCATAGATTGAAATTCGCAAGTTTTGTCTTTTAAAAAAAAATTAAAATTAAAATTTGACAAACAATTGTAGACTTTAGTTACATCCACGTTCAAAAATATAATTATATTAATTCATCAAAAAGATACCCAAAGCATATCAGAAAATAATAAGCCAGCAAGTTAATGCTCTAGGCATATGCTCCGAAGATCCTTCCCCCAACCTCCAACCAAAAGAAAATGAAAAAAAGAAAGAAACAATACCTTATTCTTTATATCTGAGGAAACTCTCCTGCCCCTATTCTCTTTGATGAGTGATTCATAGCCTCCACAATTTGCTAAGTGTTTAATTACAATTCCACGTGAAAAACTGTGATGGCGGTCAGAGCATGCAGCAGCGACACCAATGATGGGGAAAACGAGGACGATGATAAAGAGCCCTTGAACTTGATAATCAACCAATGACGGGTACAAGTCGATGAACTTGTTTTGATCATTTGGGCAACTGAAGATCCTTTGGCACTCTATTTATAGGAGCAAGATGAGAAGATACAAGGTTGTGGCTCATCTATACCTCTATATTTTCAGATGAGAGAACAAAAGTTTTAACTTCTTTCCTCTATGTATGAAGCTCAATGAAACATTTGAGGTAGTTATTGTTGCTTGCTAGAGATATTCTAATTAAGCTTTTTTTAATATATGTTTGCAATATTAATATCGTCAAATTTGATCGCATTTAAGAATTTTTTCCATGTTATTTCATTGATTCTGTAATGGGATTTTAGAAGCTGCCCATAACAATGTGATTAATCCAGAGGGATTGTATAACCCAAGGTTTTGCATCATCGTCATCTTCGGTAATAACGTGTTGTGACTTGTGATGATAATAGCAAGATTTCGTCATCATGTGCACATCTTCAAATATGATTTACTCGTATCGTCTCGTTTAATAGTTAATGCAAAGTTCTGAAGGAGTTGATTTTTTTGGATACTATCAACATGATTACGCCACTCTGCATTTTTCGGATCGGGGTGAAGGGGTACTTCCTAGTGTTTGTTCTGCTGTTATTTGCACTATAAAAATAGATGGATCGTGAATAAATTGTGATTAATTATTTAAAAAGCAAAAATAATAAAATAAAACCAGATTGTTTCTTTGTTCATTGGCTTATGAATTATTAGTAAGATATAACTTTTAAATATTTTCCATTGGTATAATCTAATCATAGTGAATGTGGGATTATCAAACTGTAATCATTGATCTATGACATCCAAACCATATATATTAGACTGCGTGCTTTTGTTTTTTTTTTTTTTTTATGGAAATTAAGACTGCGTATTTTGTAAATATTTTATACTAAATCTAGGTAAAAGAAACTGCAGCTTTATGAAGGCGATAAATTAAGTCTCGGAGTTTTTTTAACTCAAGGCCTCCAAACAGACCCCAAAAGAAGGGGGATTTTTGCTGGGGAGAAAATACCTAGTATTAGTTGCCCAGATTAGCACTTCGATGGGACCGTAGATTACAATATTTGGATTGAACTACCTTTAGAATTGGATTCGTCCATCTTTTGTGGTGTGTATACATCTTGTGAGGGAGAAAGAAAGCAATGGCCCAATCTAACTACAAAACAGCAAAGGTAATTACGGCGGCCTATGACCCAAAAAAATAAAGTATGCGGGTCCACCCTTCACGCCACCAATTCAGATAGAGATCAGATACCATATGCACTTCAATGGGCCTAATATTTTGAGAAAATGTTTTCACACTATATAGAAACCTTAAAAATCTGAATCGCAAAAAAGAAAAAAAAGAAGAAGTGAATTTAGTGTATGGGTCAATTACACAATATCATACAGGAATTATTTATATACTTCAGATGCTTGTCAGTCATCAAATATGCAAAAGTGATATGCATAAACATAATAGTGTAACCAAATATCGAAATATTCGCACGCAAAATACTTCCACCTCATAAAGTTATAAACAAAAAGTATGTTTTATCACCTTGGGCAACAAAAATGCGTAAGAATCATTTGAAGTATTTAAATATATAAAACAACATGCTAAGCACTCTATTTTGAAAGACTTTCTTTCAGAATGTTATAAAAATATACAACCCATGGTGACATGTATTAGTGTTTGCAATATAACCTTAGTCTTTAGGTTATATTGGGATAGAAAAATGAGGATGTTACTTTCTTATTTTTAATTATTATTATTATTTTGTTACGTATAGAGACTCAAAACCTTTACCTCTTATAAATTATTTAAATCTCTTATCACTAGATTATATTTAATGAATTTTTTTTATAATTATTTTAAGTCAGCTAATTTTGTTTTAACCATTTTCGTTACAAGAGCTGACTATTGAATGTAAGTTTGAACCATGTTTTGCTCAATATTTATGGCATGATTTGAGGTTGGGTAATATACTGACAATCAAAATGTTCACAAAATGCTATTATATCTCCATCTCGTGCCTATTGCGATAAAAATAAGAGTGCATTTGGTCTATTGACGTATTTATACCTATATGTAGGTACTTCGGTGTCATATGTGTTGGTATTAAATAACAGTATTGGAATTTTTTATTTTCATGTATTCGATATGATTCAAAAACATAAGATACTCACCAAATCATTGGCGGAGCCTGATTTTAATTAAAAAAAAAAAAAAGGTGGAAAAGATGTTACTTGTTAGAAAGGAAAAATAACAAGTTAGGGAGAGTGAAAAAAGGAATATATCCATTTATTAAATTAAAAGGACTTATATTAGATAAAAGAATACAATTAAACAAATTCAGAGTGATAGTTTTTTATATGAAGGCGAACATAATTTTAAAAATCAATTCTACATGCAGTTATGTATATTATATATGGAAGAAAATAGTATTTCCTATTTATGTCTTTCTACAGTTCTATGTAAGGATTGCCCCAATGGTAGCTTTTTAAATTGTAGAGATGTTTATTTATATTTTTGTTTTTCTTTCTTCATGAGTATGAATTTTGAAGCACGCACAAAAAAAATGTTAGTAATGTCACATTATATACACAATTACATCTGAATTTTTAAAGTGCGTGAGATGCATTAGTGTGGTCATAGATATTTTTTTCGAAAAGCTGGTATAAGTGTTCCCTTTGCTGCATTTCAAAGCTAACCGCGCAAGCTGATGTGTAATCTTCAGTTCAGGCGCGCTTTGAAAAGCAAAATATCTAAATCCTATGAGAGAGAGGGAAAACTGAACATGCATCTAAAGCGTCCATTCACGGATGGCTTAAATGCGCTTCAACGGACAAGGCAATTGCCAAGTCATCGATCCATACCCGCAGTACGTCACCAAAGCATCGTGACCGTAGATTCACTCACTCCCTACAGAAGTATTTGACGGATACATACCAACCAAGTCATTGATCCGTGCGAAACCACAGGAGCCAATAAGAATGCAGAACTCGTATATATATTAATCATTCCGAGTCCTGTCCGATATGCATATCGCAGTTTCTCATTTACACCTTCCTCCTCAATCTCTCAAACCCTAGCGTTTCAATTTCCCCAATTCTCCGTTCCTAATGGCACCCAAGGCCGAGAAGAAGCCCGCTGAGAAGAAACCTGCCGAGGAGAAGAAATCGACTGTGGCTGAGAAGGCTCCCCCGGCGGAGAAGAAGCCCAAGGCCGGAAAGAAGCTCCCGAAAGAGGGTGGTGCTGCTGCCGGTGACAAGAAGAAGAAGAGGAATAAGAAGAGCATCGAGACCTACAAGATCTACATCTTTAAGGTTCTAAAGCAAGTCCACCCTGACATTGGGATCTCCAGCAAGGCCATGGGAATCATGAACAGCTTTATCAACGATATCTTCGAGAAGCTTGCTCAGGAGGCATCTAGGCTCGCTCGCTACAACAAGAAGCCTACAATCACTTCCAGGGAGATCCAGACTGCTGTGAGACTTGTGTTGCCAGGAGAGCTGGCTAAGCACGCTGTGTCCGAGGGGACCAAGGCGGTCACCAAATTTACTAGCTCTTAATAATTTATCCGTTAATCGGGTGGTGTGCTGGGTGGTTAAGTCTTTTAGGTATCCATTAGGGGTAACTTTAGGTTTCAATTAGTAGATGTTTTTATTTTTTTTTTCTTTTGTTTAAAAGATATTCCATATCAGGATTGTAATTGAAGAATTTGGATCTACTCGATCCTTTTGTGTATGGTAGAGTTGATATAGGACCGTAAATTGTTGGTATTGCACCTGTGTGGTATATGGATCGATTAGTTGTTTGAATTAAAGATTCCAAACGATTTTCAGGTCATAATCCTCTTTCACCTTCTATTCATTTCTTATCGCTTTCGCTGGTTTTATTTGCACTATTCCTTTAGCTAAGAATCTCTCAATTAGAGTCTTGTATTCTGATTTTATTTTCAGTTCTTTGCAGCGTATTAACCAAGCTGATGTGTAGTCCATAGTCGGGGGACTAAAGTTGATTTAAGACTGATGTGAATTTTATTGGCTTGGAAGCATGATCCAAGAGAACAGGTCTAATTTTAGCTTGGTTGACCAATAGGAAGAAATTTAGCATTGGAAAATTCTCCATTATCTAATGTTGTCCGCTCATTGTTCAAGTTTAAATACCTTTCTGTGTTCTTACTGCTTAGTTTAGTAACCGTGGATCTCACTGCGGTGTTGTGGGGTTAACTTTGAGTTGGTGATTTTGGGGTCCCTGTACGCCGTGGCCCAACTTTGTTAAAGTAGAAAAAGATAGAGTTATGTCTCCGAACTCTTTCTTGCGTTAATGAATTCCAATTGACCACTGAATCTTAGCAAAAAAGAGAAAATGAAGATAAAGAGGCACCCGTTCTTGACATTACCCTTGGAAATAGTAAGATTCGGTTTGCAAGTTCTGAGAGAAGTAGTTGTAACATTTTATCAAGTTATTGTGAATTAAGGCTGGGATCAAGAATTGATAAATGGGATCCAGGAAAACTCCTTAACTTGACTTATTTCTTAATACCATTATTTTGGGCAGTGGGAGTTAGTTGATGCAGAGGATTTGTGAGATGTGTTTAGTTTTGAAAAAATAAAATGTAATTGATAGAACAGCAAGGTCAAATCTACTAGATCATCTATAATACCGCATATGTTTTCATTCTCTCAGATCTGTTTTTCATAATTAACGAATAACTAGTCCTCTTAGTATCACTAACTGAATTATTATATAACGAAAATGTTCTTTTACAAAAAGGAAAAGAGAAAATGTTTATATAATCAAGTATTCCTTTGTCTTTAGATTATTTTTTTAAAAAAAAATATGTTTTTTAAATTGGCTAAATTTTGATGCATAAATTTCTTCCAAAGAAAAGCCTTGTTTATTTCTTCTGATTTTCTATGCATATTCCTATCTATCACGGGAACTTTTTTTTACACCCAATTTTTATCCTCGTATGTGAGTATGGACGGCCGAGTGGGTCCACACAGCACCTTGAACAATTCAGTTGTTCATTTTAGCGGGCGCACTATTTTCAGCGAAGGGGTAGAGAGAGTTGGAGTTGCATCCGGAAAGGGAAAGGGAAAGGGAATGTTGAGATGGCTCAAAGAGTGGGCACAAGGCTCTTCATCAGCAGTTGGCTCTCTCTCTTCCCCCTTTCTTTAGTTTAGATTTTTTCGAAAGCCCTAATATTCATCATTGGCTTATTTCCCAGGATTATCATTCTACACTACAAATGAACATCTAAAGAAGTTATTTTCTCCTTTCGGAGATGTTACAGAAGGTTTCATCCCTCAATTTGTCTTTCTCTTTTTTCTTACAATTTTTTCCCCAGTCCTCCCTGATTTAATTTTGCGTTTGCAGCTAGTCTGGTGATTGACCAAAAAACTCAGAGGCCCAAAGGGTTTGGATTTGTCTCATACAAGTCAGAAATTGAAGCCGAGAAGGCTATGAAAGCCATGAATGGCAGGGTAATTCCATCCTATCTGTTTGTTCATAGAATAATTCTACATAGCTAAACTTAGATAGGCAGGGTACTTGATCAAACAATATATCAGGTAACACATTCACTATATGCTCAAGGAAAACAATTTATGGCAAACTTCTATTGTGGTTTTTTTCTCAATCATGTTTGAAAGGGAATTCATTTGTTTTATCTGCATGGTTGTGTTTTAGGCCCGATAGTTGATATAATTGGTTTTGCACATATGGTGTTTGCTTAAATGCCTAATATAGTGATTGAAGATAAGAAAGATAAGTGATTAATATAGGTTCCATTTCAATTAGTTCCTGGTTTAAGTTGTTCATTTAAGTCTGTACAATGCATATAACAACTTCTTTTGTTGGATACTGGAGACATGGTTAAGTGTTATTTTCCTTTTGCTAGTTGATATTGTTAGCAAACTACTTATGTCTCGTCAGAGGACTGTAACCGCGTATGCTGTCCTTATTCCTTAGTTTCAGTGAAATTCTACTTTGAAGGCTGCTTAATACATGAGGAGTAAAACTCTAATTGTCCTTAACTTACTAAATTGCCCACACAGGTGGTAGAGTGAAGCCATATATAGATGGACAGCGGCTATAGTTAAAATGTTGAAGAGAATGACTATAGTGATTTTCAACTTATGCTACACTTGGTTCTAGAAAGATAATGGTAAATGAAAATGCTAAGAATGTTGAGAGCACATAGTTTTTATGATTTATAAATTTATCAATAATGTTGAGAACATTATTACTGTATGGCCTATAATGTAGTTTTAAGCAGTAGAAATCTCGTACGTTATATTTCTATATTACCCCCTATCTTTACATCTGTAATAGAAAGGAATCTTTACGAGTCAGATGTCTATACTGATTTTTATTGTATACTATCATCGTCCCAGGTTTATTAATGATCAATAATATTTTATTTCCCACTACTCTTACAGGCACATAGACCTTAATTTGTACTTTTGACGGAATAGTTTGGTGTGTCTAATTCTTCTTGTAATTCCCAAATTAGAGTAATCATTCAGTTAAATGTAGCAAATATATGTGTCATGATTGATGGTGGCGCATTTTTTATACATTATATTAGCATTTATAAATAGATCAAGATTGTATCATCCTGCTATGCATCTCAAGATTGCAGCCCGTATGATTCAGGAGGGTATGGATAACAAGTTCGGATCAGTCTCAGCTCCTGTCTCTGTAACTTTCTCATGGATGCACAATAAAACAATATGGAATGCTTTATATTCTAAACAATAGCTAAGAGAGACTTGTACAGCTTTATGCATTTTTAATATCTTGCTTCAGTCACAAACTTTTCTAATGGTTTATGGGTTTCTGTTGCAAGGGATCTAAGAAAGTACATTATCATGGCATATTTGTTGTAGTGCAGAGTTGGTATCTAGATGCCTTCAATACATTAACCTTCCTTTATACGTGGTACAGGTAATTGACGGGAGGCTGATTTTTGTTGAACCTGCAACAGTTAAAAGACCTGAAGAGCATGGTGCCTCTTGATATTCAGGTGTTTTCTTCAAACAACCATGTGGATCTAATGTCTGAGATATGCAAATCACATTAAAGAATGTCACGTCATATTTAGTTTTAGTTTTATTTTGCTCTTCAAGGACACATTTTGGATGATTAATATCACCTTTGAGATGCAGTTTGATATGATTAATGAAACAATTTGGTTCTGTAACACTTATTGCCAATGCATAAACGAGAGAATCCAAGTAGAAGGAAAACAGAGGTGTCACCGGTGGTTCTGTGAACTACGGAATTACTCAAACATTGAAATACTGATACGGTCATTCAGTTTTGTCCGTTTTTTTAAACCACCCCCCCTCCCCCTCGCCTCCCTCAAAGAAAAAAAGCAGCCAAATTGCCCCTCTTCATTTTTCTGCAAGTAATACTCTATGACAAATATGTAAAGAAACAAATTGCTGCACCGCCAATTCCAGTTCTGATGAGTGACGGTTCAAATTCCAGACTCAGAACAGCAACTGAAAACAAAAGTTCCAATTTTTGTCTTGTAATCAACATAGACTGCTAGGCATGGCGTGCATAATGTACGCGAATATTTCTGCTATCGAGCACCTGAGGGAGGATTACAAAACACAATGTTGAGTGATAAATGAAAACATTACGAAAATGAAAAAGTAATAAAGCACACCAAATAAGGCTGTGTTTCAGAGTTCATACACATGAAGTTATAATAAATTACCTGACCGTCCATTTCTTTTAGAGCTCTTTTGGAATCAGTTTCAGAACTGAACCGCACGAATCCATATCCTTTTGATTTCCCAGACATGTGATCACATATGACTCTGACTGCAGAAAAATTGCAAGATGACTATTTTCAGCAAGGGAAGGGGGGAGCAGTCGTTAATATTCAGAAATAATTACCTTCAATGATTTCACCATAATGCCCAAAAGCATCCTTGAGAACGGTTTCATTAGTATCATAGGAAAGCCCTGCATTCCACAAAATAAACACAAACGGTTAGGGTTGAAACCAGCAATAAAATTCTGTGTATATAAATATATATAGTTGCTTTCTGATTAGATGCCAAGAAGTTTGATGAAGTGCAGGTGTTATTACGGAAATATACAAAATAAAATGAAAGAAGTTGGAAAAGACCTCCAACGAATAATTTGGTGGAGGAATCGCGCGCGCATAGTAATCGGGGCAAGGGAGACCTCCGGAAAAGACGACCAGTGCCACTCACCATTTCTACTGCTAAAGCGCATAATTCCGAACTTCCAACGATTAATACTCGAGACAAGGCTTCTACATATTACACGAGAACGACATGCCGTTCATGTCCCAGAAGACCGAAAAAGGGGATGAAACGTTGACCGGTGTTGTCCGCTTCGAAGGGGAGTAAAAAGGAAATTTGGTTTTTCTTTTTCTTATTTTTGGAAACTTATTCCTCTGTTGAATCAGAAATGAAGAAAAAGAGAAGGAAAACAGCAATTAGATAATCCTGTAAAATCCACTCGGCTCTGCAGTAAAACTACCCAAGAGTAACAAATGACTACAAGCCGATAACAGGCTGATTTGTTACAAAATATTATTCATGGACAAATTTAGAACCTTTTTAACGGCTAAAATGATGATTTACCCAATTCAGTAACAAAGAAACTAATTAGTCGCGTGTCAACTAACTAATTGACAACCAAAAATTGATAAAGTTACAACCTGTGGTGCACATGAAATAAGCACGAGTGGGATGCTTTTTCAGTTTTAACATTAACAACCCTCCAAGAAATAAAAGGGAGAGAATGAAAAAAAATCAAGCACGAGAAGACGCTTTAACACAGTTGCCAATAGCGGCTTCTTAACAAACAGGAATTGAACAAGCATCAGTTTCAACTCGAGCATTGCGAGAGTCGAACCTTTAAAGAATAACACGATAATTCAGTAAGTTTAGAAACAACAAAGACATACATCTTAAAAAACAAATGCTTATCATACACAACAATAACCATTGAACTCCAGCTTTTATGAACGATTTAAAACAAGGTGTTTTCATTCATTGGGTGAAAATCCTAAGGAGAGGACATCATAAAGTTACAATGTTTGAAGTACATTGGATTTTTTGGCTACAGCACAGTCCTAAACCAAAATATACATAAAAATGGAGAGAAACAAACTAAAACTAAAATCCTCAAGCTTTCTTGGGAGACTTGGTGGCCTTAGAGGGAGACTTAGGCTCTTTGGTGGCCTTGTCGGTCTTCTTTGGCAATAGAACGGGATTGATGTTGGGAAGAACACCACCATGGGCAATTGTCACACCAGCAAGCAATTTCCCAAGTTCTTCGTCATTTCTCACAGCTAGCAGAACATGCCTTGGAATTATCCTGTTCTTCTTGTTGTCGCGAGCTGCATTCCCAGCCAACTCCAGCACCTATATCCAGATACACAGCCAACCACGTCAAGACCAAACATAGGACACTCACAAGAACCATACCTTACAATAATTAGAGGCAAATGTTAACCTTATTACTGAACAATTCCCAAATTAAGCTTCTACATTCTACAACTACTTTCAGAAAACAAATATAAAGGGGTTCCAAATCCCTTCCCTTTAAATCCATTAGAGCGGGAACAGGGTAATCAAAAACTGAATTAAATCCCCTTCCCTTCCATCCACAGGAATTTTAACTATTGGATTCAACCCAATAAATAATAACAGTTCCATTGCATAAATTTCTTCCCTATACAAAGTTCTCAAGCAATTAATCCCTTTAAGTTTTCACACAAAAACCAAAATTGAGATATTTCAATCGCACAAATCAAAGATCTTAAGACCACATCAAATCATAATTTTGAAAACAAAGGATTAATGAAAAATGAAAGAAATGAATTACCTCAGCAGCCAAGTACTCTAGCACAGCGGCCAAGTAGACTGGAGCACCGGTACCCACACGTTGGGAGTACCTCCCTTTCTTCAAATAGCGACCAATTCTTCCAACGGGAAATTGGAGACCAGCCTTCACAGACCTAGATACAGGCTTCTTCTTCGGACCTCCCCCTTTTCTTCCTCCGGCACCCTTCTTCACCTTTCCGCCGGTATCCATCGGAACTTAGCTCACTCGCCGGTAACCGACACTGCTTTTTAGCTCTGACTTTAGTGCGGAGTGATGAACAATATGGCAAGAGTAGATTGATGATGATGCCAATAGCGAGATGTGTTGGCACGATTTTATACAGCTTCTGGAGGACCATAAGGGGACTGCAAGGATATGAAAGTGAAGAATCTGGACGTTAGATTGGAAATTATCAACGGCTGTGAGTGATTCGGTTAGCAATCCGTGTGGTTTGAAGTGAACCAATGGGAGGCGAGTATAGAATACCTTATTTTCTTTTTCTTCTGATTCTTCCTTAAGAAGTAAGAACAATCTCTTGCTGCATTTTTTTTTTTGACTGCGTAATATCCTTCAATTTAAATTTATGTCCTTTGCAACAAAAAAAAAAAATTCACTTTCCCGCTTCAATTTTAATTTTTAGCTGTTAAATCTTCTCACTCCCCCCCCCCCTCAGATAAAATATGACTTTATAAAAATTAGGGTAAAATTTTGTCAAACATAAGAATATATTCCCCATAAGTTTTATATCTATGTATATTATACAAAACTCAGTATAAGAAAGTGAAAATATTGACTAGCTAATGAAACCACATTTCTTATAAAACAAATGCCAAATGCATAAACATCATTTTTTTTTTTTTATGTGATATAAACATCATGTTTTGAACTAAGATCCTAAACACAAATACACATACTATAACGGATTTAAGAATCTATTAAAAAATTTAAATTTTTATAATTTAAATTCTCATTATTTTATATTATTAATTAAAATATTTAACTCTATTTTTATTATAAAAAGATAAAATAATTAATGTAATAAAAATTTATAATTATTATTTGAGGAAGAACTTTAACTCAATGAAGCATGCTTTTAATTTTAAGATTTGTCTTTTTATTTCCTTTCTTAATTTGAATCCCTCGATTGTAAATTATTTATTTATTTTTTAAATATAACTACTATTTTCCTTCAAGATTTAATATAATTATTAAACTTTTGATTACATCAATTCAACCGTTATGACTTATGAATGTAATGATTACCGCAATTATTACACTTGTTAAAATATTTATGGTTTAAATATATTGCAAGTTCTTATAGTTTGAACAAATTTTAAATTAAGTCCTTATAATTTTTTTTTCTCATTTAGAGTCCTTATAGTTTTAAATTTTTTTAATTGGTTCCCTGTCGTCATCCTAAATTATAAATTTATTAGTTTAATGTTCATATGTTAAACGACTTGTTTATGTAGCAATAAAATAAATTGATGTAGTGTCAAAGTAGAACAAAAATTGTCACTAAATTATCTTTCCTCTTTTTCTATTATCTATTTACTTTGACAATTTGTGTGTCATTTTAGTATCATATCAACTTCTTTTATTGTCACATAAACAAATTGTTTGTCATGTGAATACTAAACTAACGAATTTATAATTTGAAATAACAACATGAGCACAATTAAAAAAAAAAAATTATAAAGATCTTAAAAAAATAAACAAAATTATAAGAACTTGATTCAAAATTCGTCTAAACTATAAGGATCTACACTATATTTAAACTAAAATTTATTAATATGCGATATAAAAAAATTTCTTTGGGGTACAAATAAAGTAAAGATTGCAACTCAAGAGGGGTGCGTTTGAAGGGTTGGAATTGGCTTGGAGACTTGGGTATGGGAGAGTGATATTTGAAAGTGACTCTATATATGGGGTTGGTGCAGCGTCTTTCGCACCTGGAAGATGGTTTTGGGAGGCATTCACAGCTTTGGAAAAAGCTTCGGGGGGCTCTTGCATAATGACTAGGTGGTAAAGGTGCGGCACTCAGTAAGAAATGGTAACAAATACACTGATTGGTTGGCTAATTTGAGTTTGTCCCGAGAGATGGGAGTGGTGCATTTGGCGTCACCTCCAAATGGCCTGATGCCTCTACTAGCTGCTGATGAGATGGGGATTGTCTTGCCCCATGATTTCTTTGTTGTAGTTCTTTTTTATTTTTGCTTTGGGCTTTAGCCCCGTTTTTATACCAAAAACAAAAATTGCAACTGAAGAGTTCAAAACAAAAGAATGTATATTTTTTTGGGTACAAATATTTGAAAATGCAATTTGGACATCGTAAGCATTTATTTATATATACTTTTTTGACAATGAGATTATAGAATGCCGCACCTTATACATTCTTTTATTACATAAGATTATTTACTTAATTATCTAACATGTATTAATAGTTAGATAAATTGTTCTATATACATTTATATCACATAAAATTATACATGGGTTTTTTAGTATACATATAAATATTTAATAAGTTAATAATATAATCACTAAAGAAAGTAATTAAATAATTAAAAAATAGCCTTTCATGGATAAATATTCAAATAAAATTAGATAAGAAATTGTATAAAGTCAATTGCCTTACTTTAATTTATTAAGAATTTTGTATTAAATCAATAGTTGGAGTTGAGACTTGAGGCTGTACAATTGGTGTGGAGCTGTACTTTAATTTGTTTTTGGAAAGTGTTTCCTTCTTTTTCTTTTGAACTATGGATCTATTTGACACTAACTATCATATTAGACATTAAGAATTTGTTTGGGAGTTACTTTGGAGGAGAAAAGAAATAAAATGAGATGAATAAAACTCTCATTTCTCTTGTTTTAAAGATTTATCTTAAAAAATGAGAGGAGACTGGTGGGTAAAATGCAACCCCCAACTTTTTTTTTTATTCATTTTTGTGTTCCTNTGTGTTTCTCTAAATTAGAGAGTTTGAAGAGAAAATATATTAAAATGACTATTACACATTCTTATTTTTTTAAAATTCTCCACCTATATCCCACACAAATAAGTGTATTATATCATTTAATTTTATATTAAATATGTCTATTTTAATAATAAAAAGTAAACTAATAAAAATATTTTACAATATGACTTTTTATTTCATTTCCTCTCATTTTACTCATTTTAATCATATAAACAAAATAGAAAAAAACCTTTTCATTTATCTTCCCTTTCTTTATCTCTTTTTTCTCTTCTCTCATTTCCTCTCCCCTAATTTCAAACTCCGAAACAAAGCCAAAAAATGACTTTACTGGTGCGTGAGTCATCAAGTCTTAACCCAACAAAGCTTGGAGTGGTGGCATAAGTAAACAATATAAGCCCCGTAATATAAGGCATTTTATCATAGTTTGGGCTGAGTGAGTGATGGGGAACCCGGAACCATTCGATACGTAATTAATTAGCCAATTATGGTTAAATCTCCAATAACGTGCTGGTGTCAAAGATCCAAAGGTCCTTTCTCAAACCATACTAGAAGACAAAGTCGAACACAAAACAAGGGCAATTACGTAATTACGTTGACCAGTTGGTTAAACGTGCCTCCATCTCCTCCTATCTCGTCCAACAATTAGCACCACTCTAACTAACAAATCCCCATCTTTTAATTTAACTTCACATCGAATGTGGTTCGTGCGTTCTCATCATCAATTATCAATGGTCATGTATCTCGTTTCCTTTAATTCGATTCTCCGGCGAGTCGCGACAACACAACCGTCGCTTTTGCTCTATGGCGCTACGTGGACGGTTTTGTTAACTGTTACGGCGGCCATTGCCTCGTTGGCACCTGTGATGGCCTTCATGATGGCGATATCTCCGTCTTCATCCTTCTTGAAGCCATGTATTGCAGATGCAAGTGATGGTGATGGCGATGGTGCTGCCTTTATAAGAATTCCGTTGGATTTTCCCAAACAGATGGCGTGCTTGCCGGAGCACGTCGTAACCGCTACCTCCGACTTGGATTTCTTCTTGCCTACATTCTTTGCTGCTTTGTTTGTTGGTACTTCAGCTTTTCTGCTTCGTTCTGTGGCCTTGTGGGAATGAGCGTGCGTCACACAGGCTGATCACTTATGTATTCAACACCTATATACCTTATTAGTTATAAACTATCTTTTTAGTAGAGCTTGAAAATGCCCAAAGCTAAATGAATGAGTGTATATTGCCTATATATATGATCAGAATTTTCATTTATGCTATTACATTCTTTTGCTTCTGTCAATCTCCGAATATGTTACTAATTTCTTGTTTTACTAAATCCGTTATTTTGTCTTGAATTTGGGACTTCAATATTCATGCTGACACTTGTTCTCAACATTTCTTACTGTGATGAAACAGCAGCAATTATGCTACACACTAAAAGGATGAAACACTGTATTTTGTAAAGATGTTTAAAAAAAAAACTATATATTTGCTTCACATTGTTTAACATATAGATTTGACCTGCGAAGCTGCTAACACAATTCAATTTATAATTTCAATTATCCAATACTCGGATTGCACGAGATTAATTGTCAATGTGGANGCAGCAATTATGCTACACACTAAAAGGATGAAACACTGTATTTTGTAAAGATGTTTTAAAAAAAAACTATATATTTGCTTCACATTGTTTAACATATAGATTTGACCTGCGAAGCTGCTAGCACAATTCAATTTATAATTTCAATTATCCAATACTGGGATTGCACGAGATTAATTGTCAATGTGGAAATGCATTGTAAAGGGGGTGTGTGATTATCTGTATATGACTAATATTATCCAATACTCTTCTATTAAAAAGTTATGAAACACTCTTATTTAATTTCCAAATAATGGAATAAAAATTTCCTTCAACTTACCCGTTAAACATTAAAACAAGAGATGCTAACTTCTCAAACTCCTAAAAAAAAAATCTCATTTGTTAAGCTGAACTCCGAACTCTTCAATTTCACCCTCAAAATAAATTCAAACAAAATTCAGACTTATGGAGTAAAAATGGTTTTCAAGTTTTTCTTTGTTTTTTATATGGTGAAAACAATAACAGAATAATATAATTAATCTAAAAATAATTATGGCGTCGCCCGGTTTCGAACCGGAGACCTTCAGTGTGTTAGACTGACGTGATAACCAACTACACCACGACACCAACTCAATGAAATAATCGAAAATTTTATATATCTTTATACGGTTTCCTTCTTAGACATTATTATTTGATATTTCCATTCTACATTTTTAAACACCTCTTTCTCCCTTGAAGTCCGTTTCGTCTTCTTCTTCTTCTTCGAGGAAACCCTAACTTCCTCCTTCCGTCCTCAACCTTCCTCTCTTCACTCGCAAATCCTTTCTGTTTTTTCTCTGATTTTCTCGGTCGCTATCTTTCTCCGTGTTGGAGGTAAAAGGTAAATAACCATGTCTGCATCTCTGGATAGGACCCTCGATGACATCATTAAGAGCAACAAGAAGTCTGGATCCGGAAACCACAGGGGTCGTGGCAGAGGATCCGGACCCGGTCCCGCTCGCCGCTTCCCCAACCGAACAGTCAATCGTTCAGCACCTTATCCCGCAGCTAAGGTACCTTAATTTCTGTATTCGCCATGCTCGCTTTCGCTTATCTATGCATGTAATTCAATAGGAATCGGTGTATATTTTCAAATCTATTTCCCTTGGATTTGATCTGTTATGAAGTTACCAGCTATGGTAATTTCTGACATTTTCTTCGTTCCTTTTTGGGGCGTTTAGGCACCGGAGGCGACATGGCAGCACGATATGTTTACAGATCAGCCAGTGGCAGCATTCCCAGCACAAGGTGGTCGAGCGTCTTCCATAGAAACAGGGACCAAGCTCTACATATCTAATTTGGATTATGGTGTTTCGAACGAGGATATTAAGGTATTCTTTTACCCCGGCTACTTTTGTAATTCAGTATTTGCGTCTATCTTTCAGAAGAAGCTATTTGATAATCCCGTCATAACGCTTCGCATAAGTTTTGGATCTTACTTGCTTTCACCTTTTGAATTGGCTTAGTAGAATTTTTATCATTGGGATTTGGGTAAGCGATAACAATAGGTAATTCTTAATTTAGGTGAAATTTGATTTATATACTTAGATTAATAACTTCATATATATCGGTTATTAATTCAAATAAGATGAAAATATTAGCTATTAGGTAAAATAGGTAATTAATTATTAATTTACTTGAAATTGACATGCTAAAGCCAACAATTGGGATTGTTAAAATGCATCTGATAGAAAGTTGTAGCCTCACATAAAACTAGCAAGTTTCATATACGTCATTATGATTGATTGTGCGTTTTTATTTGTGTTATTGTGTTGGTTTGCAAATTAAAGTTTTGTTTTGTCGTTTCATTTATTGGCTCATTCAAGAGAGATTTGAATTTCAATCATGTCATGGGTTAGTTGCACTTAACATGTGATGGTTGTAGTGTTTGATTATTTGAATCAATATTGTTTTGTTTATCTTTTTACAAATCAATCCTAGTCCTGTGTTAGTTATGCCTTCTTGTAATTACAAGTTCTTATGTTTCTTAAAATTTGAGTCGCTTAAAGTAGTTTCATGTGTCATGTTGTTTAAGATTATCTTTGATACGTGCAGGAATTGTTTTCTGAAGTTGGTGACCTGAAACGATACACAATTCACTATGACAGGAGTGGGAGATCGAAGGTATCTTGTCAAGTTGGCATTCTTTGGTCCTTCTGATCATTCTTTGTGTCCCGCTGTAGTTTAGAAAAACTCTTTTTCTTAGGGTACGGCAGAAGTAGTCTTCTCACGACGACCAGATGCTGTAGCTGCTGTAAAGAGATACAACAACGTTCAACTTGATGGAAAACCAATGAAGATTGAGATTGTGGGAACAAACATTGCTACACCTGCAGTGGCTCCTGCTGCAAATGGAGCTATTGGAAATCCTAATGGAATTCCCAAAAGGTATACACTTCATTGATAAATTGTGCCTCATAGATTCAATTTTGAAAGAGTGAAGCTTTCCTGCACTTTATGTTCTGCTTTAGGTGGCTGAGTTTGCTTGGATTTTTGAGCAGTGATTTTGGTGTGTATTTATTGCTATATATGTGTCAAAATCTACTGCACAATATGATTGAATTATAATTAGTTCATCAATGGTAATATTAGTAGTGCTTTTGGTGCATGTAAGTTGAAGTTCTCAGAATAGTTAAAAGCCTGTTAAATGACCCTTTCAGACATGTCTTGAGGGTATAGGGACCCTGTTAAATAACTAACTGTTCCTTGAAATGTTCTATGAAAGTGATTCTGCGTCAGTTATTGACTGCAAATGAGAGCTGGATGCTGAGTTAATCATAAATTACTTATAAAATTGGATGTTTGAAGTCATATTGATTCCGGTTTGAACATTGGTATTTCAAATATTATGATACATAAGAGCATATATTGTCAACATTTTTTTAGAAACATAATGCTGACGTTGTTTATTTTTTGGCTTTAGACTGTCTAAAAATTGGATGGTGGTTTTTAACATTGTGCATGAGCATGTATACTGTGGTATCAAGTATTAACAATACTTGGAGAATGATTGGATGCAATAAGGTTGTATGTTGATAATTTATTTGAGATGTTTTGGCCTTATTTTGTGTATGTGAGGCTTTAGCTGGACAGAGTTTACTTTTGTACAGCAATGTTTATACATCTCAGCAAAGGATGGCTGGGAAGTGGGAAACTTGTTTACATGCAAACTTTTTTTGCTTCTGACTTGCTGGTGTTGTCCTACTTTTATGTTTTGAAATCTTAGATTTGGCTTTTAAGACTGTATTCTTTTCGCTTATAACCAGTAATTTGGATCTTAGAATTGGAATTTATTGCTGAATTCTTTTAATTATACACACTGATGTTATGGTGTAAAGCAAGAAGATAGTTTTTGGTTCTGGTTGTTAAGTTTGTTTCCTTCTTTATGAAATTTAATTGCATTATGGCTGATTATTTGTTTACTCATCTGGCTTTTGAGCAGTGGACAAGGGAGAGGTGGGGCGCTAGGAAGGCTGCGTGGTGGAGGAGGTAGAGGGCGTGGGATACGAAGCGGGGGTCGAGGACGTGGAAGAGGTCGTGGTGAAAAGGTATCTGCAGAAGATCTTGATGCTGATTTGGAGAAGTATCATGCTGAGGCAATGCAAGAGAACTGAAGACATCTCCCATATTCTATTTTCTTGCTGTTACATCTGTGGTTGTTAGGTGCATGGTGATGGAACACCACCTATTTATGTATCTTATTTGCAGTCCTACTTTTTAGGGAAAAGGGGAACGATTGCTTCTTGAGTGAAATCTGTTAAGACTTGATATATGGAGTTTGGGCTTCTGTTGGCAAATATTCTTTTTCCTTGGGTATTAAATCTGGGTTAGCAAACAGAAGTCAGCTTGTTATCTGCACACAAAGCTTGCTTTCATTGGCTTTAATCTTTTCTGTTTTATTCAACAAGTGGGTATGGAAGTGGGAAATATGATCTCGTTTGTCCATGCACAAAGAAAGCATTGGCTGCACAATGTGGGAAGCTGCAGGATTCACCCACAGCGGCTTTGTGTTTTGGTTACAGCGGAATCTTCAAATAAGGTAGATTGCCACCCCTTTCCTACCTGTATTGCCCCCCTGACCCCTAAAAAGAGTTGATTGTGGATCTTTTGTTATTATAATTTTGCCCTGAGCTATGATTGTCTAATTGATATAACCTAATCAGATCTGTTGTCTTGAGATTGCCTTGGTCATATATTGTTCTGGAAGAATGTTTTTCCATTGACTGTTTGGTAATTTTGGCGTATTATCTAGTGAAATGGAATCTCTCATCTGTTCGACTTGACTTCGCTGGTTGAATGCACTGGTCAAGATACGAATATGCCAACAGATGAAGATATAGAGAGCCTTCCTGGTTAGGGATGTTAAAGGAGTTAGTGTTATCTTCTGCTTTGTGGTTCTGTTGTCTGTGTAGCACTTGCGAATGCATGTGTTTCATGAACGAACTTTTATTTGACCTGCACTGTTCAGACCTGAAATATAAGGATGGAGGTATGGAGTAGATGATTAAGTACTTGCTTTATTAATGCAGGTCAGTTGGCTGTTGTAGTTGGAGGCATTGTTTAGTTTTAACTGTTATCATAGAGACTGTTATGGTTTTATGACCCTCCCTGTCTGGGAGAAGGCTGTTATGGTTTTATTAATTGCACTTGGGCAGTATACAGGGATTGGTGCTGACTGTGACAGGGCATATAAAGTTGTAATTCATTACGTACAATTTTATTTCATGTTCTGCATGAGTTCCAGTATGTTTTGATTTTTCAAGTTATTTTTCAAAGGCATAATTGTAACGGGAAAATGTTAGTTTAAATTGTTCGGATTGTAGAGCTCTTGCTCGCCTTCTGCTGCAACTAGTTTTAGCGAGTTAACTAGTTTAAGGAGTTACTACGTTGAATCACTTTTTATGATGTTTAAAATATTGTTCAAATGATTTTACCTGTTGGTAGAAAATCCTAATTTATTCAGTGATGTAATATTTTTTCCACTTAATAGTATGTAAAATTTAGACGACGGGTTGAATTTAATTTCATTTGTTATAATGGTATTAATAAATCAAAGTATACGAAATAATATAGGAATTTCGAAAGTCTCGAGCAGAACTGATGAGGCTTTATCTCTTGGCGCGAATAATTTATTGGAAGGTCTTTCGGTATAGCACGTGTAGCAGTTCATTCGGTCTGGCTTACAAGCTACATTTTAGTAGGCCCAAGTTTGGCCCAGGCCTAATTTTAATTGGGCTCGAGTCTGGTCTAGACCCAATAAAACAAAGGCTTAATTTTAATGAGGCTCGAGTCCGGTCAAGCCCAATAATAATTAATATTAAAATAATATTTTTTAAAGTATATATTATTTTAATTTAATAGACATTTTAATTAAAATAATAATTTAAAAAATTTAAATACTACCCTGGCTGCCGAAAAAACTCGGGTTTACACAAATCTCAAAAATTCAACCTGATTTTGTTTTAACCGGCCGACCCAGTGTCACTTTGGATTCGACTCAGCAGCTAAGTATACGGTAAATAGGCAACAACTTACAGTAACTCGGGTTTAATCAAACACGTTGTTCAGGTCTAAAAAGCTAATAGGCCGATAGAATCTTGGTTGTTACAAATTCTTGTAAAAGTTGACAATTTTAATATAGAATATAATAGCGCACAAATTATACATACCATTAACGAATTTTACCAACTACCGTCTACCAAGAATGCAAAATGATCCTCCTGAAAAAAAATTCAGTGGGTTAAGCTGCTATTTTGATGTGAAAAATGCCAACGTTATCTTTGGCTTCTAAGATTGAACGATTACAATTTCTATATATGTTTACAGGATGCATAGACATGTAAAACTAAGATGACTTCGACTTTGCAAGCTTCTCCCAACTGGAAAAAATAAATCTCAACAAAGAGTAAAATATTGCCTTCAAGCAAAAGACCACAAAGCTCCAACAGGATGAGGGCCAATACCACGGGTATAACAATCTGAAAAACAAACTTATAAGATGCCGAGGGTATCGTCCTACCTGCATCATGGCAATATTAGCTTAGTATAAAATTATCATTAAATTTTTGTACCCTGAACAAGTAAAAAACTGACGATATTATCTATTTCAAATTTTGTACCCAGAACCTGAGCAAGTTAAAAAGTTTGACAATGAATCAAGACATTGCGAGTCTGTATCTGAAAATCAATTGCAAAAACCATTCTATAATGATATCAAAGCTTTTAATGGTGCATTTTAGTTGCGTGAACAAAGGTCATATTTCTGTTATGGTGTCATTTCTCTTAATAAGAGTTCTCAATGTTAGCATCAGCAATCAATTAAGTGCGTATGCCTACAGCCCCAAAAGATTAGGCGTCATTAACATTATTATTTTGGGTATAGAAGAAAAAGCAAGCCAAGCAATTTATAATAACTTCATTTGGTTATGTATACTCACGGGGAAAAGCAAATCCAGTGCTTCCCAGGCAGCATGACGAACAGCTCTAGTGGGATACATTGGACCACCTGGTGGAGTGAAACTATACAAACAAGCTTTCAGTCTCGTACTTGTAGTCATTCTCAATTCCATACCTGTGCAATTACCATGATCAGCATACAGTCTTAACTAGGTAAGGTCGAGATCATTGTAGTCAACCTAAAGCATCTTAAAAGTTGAAAAGGTACCCTGAAGTACTTTAATTTTCGAAAGGTAATGCAGCAGCACCGGTTCCACCTTTAACTTTTGAAGCTGAACAAATGAAGAATTTGAACACCTCAACATTAAGAATAAGATCTTCCTTTTTCATTAGAACACCTGATAACATAGCTAATTTTAAATTACTCATCAAAACATACCTGATCAGTGAGTTCAATAACAAATATATCTGCAGGACCACCAAGCAAGAAAGCATTTGGGAAAACTGGAGATTGTTTCAAGAAGCTCTCAATTTTTTCATCTGCAAGTATAGCAATATATTATAAAAGAATAGTGTAATGCCATTCACAGGCTAATTCACCACTCACAATGTCTACCTGAGTTGTAAAATAGAATGAACCTTGAAAGTAAAAGATACATATCTCGCTGAGCCTGAAAATTTAAATAAGATAAGTCAATTTTGGAATGTCATTGTTTAGCAGAAATAAGGAACTTGAGTTTCTGATTAAAAAATTCTTTGCAGGATCCATCTTATGTTAGAAACTAAAAGCTGCCCATATCAAGTGAAAAACTACAACAAAAAGTATAAAAGGGTAATCTGACCTGCACAGGAATTTTATTCAGTCGAGTGTGCTCCAAGGCAACATCTTCCAGTAGGTACTGAACTCAAGGACGAAAGGGGGGAAAAACAGCAATATTCAAAAAAAATAAAAATAAAGTTGGGAAAAGGAAACGGTTACAACATTATTCAGAGACAGATAATACATATCAATGTAAGTACATAGATTCTCAACTGTGACTCTTACATGGAAAAGGGACTGAAAACGCCTTGTGTTTGTTTGAATGTCAATCCTGCACATGACCAAAAATATTATTGCAATATCATCTCAGGACTCCCTTTATGGATTTTGAACTATGTCCACTGCAGAGGTTCTAAGCAACAGAGATGCTCTCTTGATAACACTAACTATCATTTTTTTTACAAAATTTCTGTAAGAAGAATGAACTTGAATAAGTAACTATTGAGTTTGCATAGGAAAGATAATATAGAGATTGACTTAGAGCAACATAAAATCACAAAATCTCAAAATTGAAATAAAAATTAAAACGGAAAGAATAAAGAGTACCCAAATATATCCTACTGTTCCCTTTTAGAAATCAAATAAAGCATAAAGGAAGTTCTAGAATCAAGCTTAATCTATGTAAGTGTTAAATTTTTATCCATGCACGAAACAACATAATCAGAACTTGTAAAGTTAGCAATCTCAAATCAAGCTCGATTTTTACAAGATCTGAATTATGCAAAGCTCAGATCAGGCCTGGCTGGCGATTGTAAGTTATAGCCAATTAAATAGCTTAATTCACAACAGCTTATATTCATACCAGAAAACATTTGTGGCACCTTGAACCAGAGCAGATGAATAGCGGAGGAGGACTTCTGGATTATCAAGTTGAACTTCAAATAACTGCAAAAAGGTTTGAAATAATTATTCCACAACACAACAGAAAGTCACAGGGAAAATGAATAGGTCCCAAATACAAGTTATTTGAACTATATATGACAATTAGGCTCCATACGACAATGGACAGAAACAGACTCATTTAGACTTGTTAGAAAATCAACGTCTAAATACAAGGCGGCGCATATCCAAGCCAGAGCACTAACCAAACTGCTCACCAGGTATGGAAGTTTGGAAGTAAACTACTGACAAGCATTAAACAATTAGCTTGAGAAACTATTGAGAAAGTAAGTCACTTCTGTCATGCCTCTTCAAATTAAAATAATCAACAAGGAATCATAATACAACTAGAAACAGACTATGAATCAACTCACTTAGATTAATATAAAATAACTTATACTTACGTACTAACTGAAAAAGGGAGTGGCAAAGCACTCAACAGTGCTAGATAGCAGATAACAAATCAAACTGAAAACAGGTGCAAAGAACCTCGCAAGATTCAGAATATCATACAGACAGATTGATGAGCATCCTTCTCCATTTAATGAGCATGCCAACTTGGACAAATTGTAGCATTAGGCCCAACCAAAAGTTATTAGAAACAAAAGAGAAACAGGAAAATCAGCCTTGGGATTATTCATTATTGAGTCTGCATTATTATTCAATACACAGAACAACCAACTGTGATTATTGATGGAACATTTATTTGAGAAATAAGAGATAATAAACGACTTAGGAGGGGCATGATTAATGTCTATGAAGATTGATTTTGTTTTAAAGGAAAAGAAAATTAACTTATCAATTAAATTTTTGACACATACTACCAATTATCACTGCAGAACTTATAACTTCAAGCAAAAAGCAAAGCATAATAAGAATATTCTAAAAGTTTTGAGAAGAAAGATTCCAATAGAACAACATCAAATATATGGGTAAAACCTCTTTATTTCCCAATCATGTTAACCTTTGTTAGAATGGAGAAAAAAGTGTATGAATTGGAATTACGGGCATAATGACAATGATGGAAACCATTACAATGGACTTGAAATACTTACAATTATTTGATATAAATCAAAAAAAGAATCTAAACTAGTAAGATATCTAAGTGACACATTCATTCTTCAATGCGTAATAATCTTCTTACATTACATGTACATCAGTAATGAAAGATCATACAACCAAAATTACAACAAGAGAGCAACAAAAGAAAAATGTATGCATGTGTACTTACCCATTTGTGGAACAGAAGGGCAAAGATATGTGAAGCAAATGACTGGCTCCATAGTTGGACAATCAAGTCAAGGATAGGCTTTCCGCTCTCAGGCACTTGTACAAAATAATCAGCAAGCACATCATAAAAACATAATGGACCATCAGTACTGTCCTCTGCAGGAGAAATTACATCTTCTTCCTTGCTGAAAATTATATCTGTTTTCGAAAAATAAAAATAATTTCAATTAGTAATCCTGTTTTGGAAAATGAGAAAGAAAACACACACACCACAAAACTGTTTTTGACACTTGGCAGCAGTGTAACATTGATTCAGATATCAGGTGCCCAACTTGTGAATGTAGAAACCATAGTTCGATAATGAAAAAAATATTCTTCCTTATACGTGATCTAGAATTCAGAGAGCATTGTCGTCATTAGACCAGCTAATTGTGTAAGCATGAATAATATCCTATATATGTTTCTCATTAACGACTTTCTAAATCATATATATGATGGTTTGCATTCCGTTGCAGTCGTCAAGCAAAAGCAGTATTATCCAAACTATGAAATTAAATCCACGAGCATGTTAACTGAACCTAAAGAATGACTCGGATAGCAATACCTATACCACAAATTGTCATCTGAACCTCTTTATTCCATAATCCATACCACAGCATACCCACGAAATCATTAGATTATAAGAAAGCGCCTAATTATGCATCTTAAAGAAAACAGAATACGAACTAGTTGGTCTGCAGCGGAACACTTATAGCGGTGGTCAGATCTCGGTCCACTCATCTAGCGTTTATAACTCACCTTTGGCTCGATCATCAACTTCTAAAGCTATGTCAGCAAATAACTCCTGCAACAAATTGCGTCTCTGCGACGAATTAGCTAGCGCCTGCAACAAATTTATCACACATAATTCTGTTTAAGCAAGTAACTCCATAGATATCAATTCTCAAGGGAAAGAAAGGCATAAACGCAGCGACTATACGAATCAAATATTACTGTCACCATTTCCCCGAGAAAAATTGAAAACAAAGAGACCCATAGTTCGAGTTATATGATATATGTAAACCGAATGATCAAAGAGGAAATGAAGTTAACCGCGCCATACAGAAGAAATTACTGTCGGTTAGGTACGGCAAATCTTAGGTTCATTTCCTACATTTTCTCGGCATCTAAACACAAAAGGAGGGAATAATTTACAAGGATATGCGATATAACGAACCCGCTGAAGCTTCTTCTCGATCGCTTGAGAGAGAGCGTCAAGATTAGCAGAGCTTCGGGGAATTGAAGGAGCTCCGGTCATTTCTGATGAAGCCTGATACCAGCCTTTGAGAGAAAGCAACTAGAAAGCAAGAGGTTTCCCGCGCAATGAAACCCTAAGCCTAATTCCGATCCAGACATGATGGTCTTGGCATCTTCAAAGATCTTCCTACAGGAACACAAGAAATCAAATACAACCTAGCTGTAACAGAAAGGCGCGAATTGGAGTCTACTGTTTGGTCTTAACCGACCGCAGGGACATAAATCATAACCAAACTACCTTTTCTTGTTCTTGTTTTTTCTTCTTTCTTTTCGTTGACATATATAAAATGAAGGTTACAGATTTTTTTTTTTTATTTGATATAAAAAGTTAAAAGGAAAACAGGGTAGAGGATCGGTGACGTGAATTGTAATAACTCAGGCATGAGCGTGGCTGTCAGAGAAGTTGCCCACGATGGAGCTCAGCATACAAGGCTCTGATGGATGGAGATATATTATAAACTAGTAATTTGCTAATGCATTATCGGGTTGGGTTGGGTGTGGTGTCAACCGACAACCGTTTTGTAGCGGCATGGTATTGGGGATGATAGGTGCTCTTTGGGACACCATTTTCCACGTGGCCATTTCGTTTGGAGAAAGTAACAATCTGCGGTGTTTACCTATCTAGATTTGAGACACTTGTTTGCTATGGGTGCTAAGATTGTCACACATAAACAATCCAAGCAGGAATACATCGATGGGGATGGATTAAATTTTGTATATAACTTGGCCATTGCCGTAAGTCACTTACCATCACTTGAATACAACGATAGTCCCTGTTTTCTGATTATAAATTTTCCATCTCGACACTATGAAAATCATGATAATAGCTTGCATCCGGAACAGAAGTGGGGGGTGTCTTCCTGTCATGACCTTCCTACTTTTTCTTTTATTCCTTCGCATGTTTCTACGAATCGTCCATGGCTGATCTTGGCTCCAATTTTCGAATCTATGGCCGGTGATTTCTCAATTTGAAAGCATTCTCTCTAGTTCCTTTTATCCCTATTTATTGCTGTGACAATCATAAAAAAAAAAAAGNGAGGGGGCACGCTGAAGAGCAGAGATAATTAAATGTGAGCAAGTCGTGCGTTTAACATTCTCTACGAAGATGATGAAACAACGTGATGGCAGTGGCAGTAGTACAAGATCTTCATGCCTTTATCATACTTCGTAGTTCATAGCACTGCATAAAATCTTGGTCTGCATTGGGCAATGTTAAAAAGAGCACTAGAAGACGCTAGTTTAATATCAAATTTTAACTCGAAAAATAATTCCACCGCAAAAATTTTGAGTGACATGCTATAAGATTGCACCAAACAAATATAATTTGACTCCGCAACGCAACCTCAAAACTTCCTCCGGTAAAAATATTAAAACTAACACATCCTACTTATTTAAGCTCTTTTGACACGACATGAAGGAACAAACAAAAGCTGAGTTAGTTCCTTTTGGCAACCCCTAGCCTGAGACGGAAATCCTCTTCCATGAGAGGAAGACCATCTCGCAATTTGACCTTTGGTTTCCAGCCCAGCAATTCCTTTGCATTTGTAATGTCCGGTTTTCTCTGTCGCGGGTCATCAGGAGTGTTCTCCACCCTTTTTATCTCCACATCTGGATTAATGAGCTGCAAACCACCCACAAGGCATTAACTAATTTAATATATTTTACCGTGAATTCGATTCTGATACTACAAGCTAAATAATAGAGCGATGTATTGATTGCCTATTGCACATATATAATCTTCCTCAGAAAATAGCGTATAGAAGTTCCGTTTCACATTTTACTATTCAGAGCTTAAGCTTAAAAATTAAAATGCGAACAAGAGTGTCCCCAAACTAAAAGAGGCGAATGCCATTGAAAAAGAATTAAAATGGCTTAAAACTTACCTCCTTCACTGTCTCAGCAAGTTCAAGCATTGTAAATTCACCTGAAAAGATAAACAGAATTAAATAACTGGGATAAAAATAGTGTCTATCAAGGCCTTGCAGTAGTAATGTAACCTGGGTTTCCAAGATTGATTGGCCCAGTGTGTGGTCCTTCCATGAGACGAATAAGACCATCAACCTAAGAGATTTTAAACAAATAATCATCGTCAGATTACCACTACTAATTCAATGAAGCAAAAAATACAAATGAGAGAAGAGAAATGTATCAAATATACCAGGTCAGAGACATAGCAGAAACTTCGAGTTTGTGTCCCTGGAGCTTGGACCGTCAAGGGTTCACCACTATAATGCACAAAAGATTTAAGTAAAAAAGTGAAGGACAAAGCATCAATTTAGAAATGGAGAAGAGACAGAAAAAGAAATGGTAGGTTGTCAACTAAACCATACTATCAGAATAATTAATCCACTAATTAATCTAGGACGTAAAAAAGCATGCTAAGGCCAAGATTAAAAAAATAAAAAGAAAGCATCAAACACACCTTGCATATTGTTAAAAGGCCTAAATGAACAACTATTGCCATCAGAACAGACAAAATAATTATAAGTGTGGAATTAAATAGAGAATGTTTTCTTCATATATGAACAAGGCATGCAGAAAATCTATCAGCAATATACAATATACCATGAAAAAGTTTGTTTACCGAAGTGCTTGAGCAATAAAGTTGCTAACAACACGCCCATCGTCAATATTCATGCGTGGTCCGTAAGTGTTAAAGATTCTTGCAATGCGTATTTCTACAGTGAAAGGATATAAACACCTCAATGAAAATTTGAACCAGCTATACCCTCAAACAATGCAAGGCAGCTATAGGAAAGGCAAGATATTACCTAATCCATGCTGCCTATGATAATCAAACATCAAAGTCTCTGCCACCCGCTTCCCCTCATCATAACAACTCCGAACTCCTGTTATGGACATTTATTTAAGTGCTCAGATTATCTTCATGAATGTGCTTAAAAGAAATCCTCTTTAACCAAAGATGCTTGACTTAATATCATTTCGGGCAGAGATCATTGGCTCAACTATGAAGCTTATGCTTTTGAGGAAAAAGAAGGGTAAAAGCAAGGAAAGAGAGGGAGGGAGGGAGAGAGAGAAGGGAAAGCTCCGTTCCAACCTTAACACACATTTTAACATCAAAGATATATTTCCCCATGGAAAGCTTGTCAACATAATCAAAAGAAAATATATATTCAATGCATATAGCATCTAAAGTCTGTAACTAACTATCTTGTTCTTTTCATGAAAAAGAAATATAATTGATAAGCCACTTTGTAGTACACAAATTAAATAGTGAAGAAGGTCTTCAAGGTTCATTCATCAGGAATATTTCCACGTATTGGAGTTCATAATTATAGCAACAACAATAAATCCATTTGAGAAGCCAAATACAAGTTTAGACTGAGATAAGCACATACCAATGGGGTTAACATTGCCCCAGTAGGTCTCTGGTTGTGGATGCACAAGAGGATCCCCATATACCTCAGATGTGGATGTAAGCAAAATCCTGTGAATCAAATTACAACTGATCATGATCAAAACCACATGATGGTAGCAATTGAGATTATCAAACTAAAAAGAGAAGTGGATCAACCTTGCTCCAACTCGCTTCGCAAGCCCAAGCATGTTCAGTGTGCCAATGACATTTGTCTTTATTGTCTGTAAAAATTATTTCCTTACCTGTTAGATAGTTTCTCGAGGTTCACTAGACTAAGAATTATCATTTGATGATGCAAGACAGAATCTAGACATTGTAATTCTAAGACACACAGACAGAATATAACAAATGGAATTAAGCTATCTTGGTTTAGAGAGACTAGAGAGGGACAAAGAGAATCAGAAGAGAGGGTTCAAACAACTTTTGTATTTAACCAGCCTATCGCAGTGAGCAAGGAATGACCTGAAAGCAAATTCTTAACAGTTGAGATGAATATGTGTATACAAAATACAAAAGAGACTGTCAAAACTCTACCTTTACAGGATTGTATTTGTAGAAAATAGGAGAAGCTGGGCATGCAAGATGGTAGATCTGATCAACCTCAATCAACAAAGGTTCCGTAACATCTACAAAGGGATCAAAATGACAATGCTATCAGCTGATACAAATTCACAGACAGATTTAAAGGCAATGTAGAACATAATATACTAAAATAAACAGCGTCATCTCCTTCATGTTCTTTGAGTGCAGTGCTATCAAAATAGTGGTTGATTAAACAATTGACTCAATTGTTCTAATTCGTGGTTTACTAACTGATAAGCTTCTACTAGTTGTGCAACCCTTAAAAGCCAATTGTTTGACAGAAATCAATTTACAGGCTAGACTTAAGAGGTCAAACAAATACTACCACATAGGACAAAAAGAAAAAAAATGTTAGCCTCCACTGCTCTTATAAACTACAACTTTAAGGGCATGGATGATTAAATACAGAAAAAGATGAGAATATACCATGACGGATAAGCTCAAATCTTGGATGACCAATCCATTTTTTGAGGTTGTCCTTCGATCCGGTGAAGTAGTTATCAGCAACAATGACCTGATTATGACATGGATATTGTTAGAGAACTTGATCAAATCATTCTTATTACTGCATGCAAAATGAAACTTTATGGCATATACGCTGAGGTATGTCATTTGCATAGAATCTGTGAAAAATCATCAAAAGAACATGATGACTATGATACTATATGTAGAAAGATAACATGCTAACCTCATTTTTTTCATTTTCCATCAATCTGTCAACTAGGTGAGAACCAATGAATCCAGCTCCTCCAGTAATTAAAATTCTCATATTGGACTATTGCCAAGAAAGAAAGAAATATCAGTGAAACAATACAGCATGACAAAAAAGGTGATCATGCTAAACAGGTGTAAGAAGCAGAAATATTGCAACACAATATGCGTCTGAACCATAGATATGCACATTTTGTTCATCTTACCTGCCTTATGTCTTATTAGTAAGATTCAAAGGATAAAACATTGGGATTGTAGTCAAACACATTTTAAGAGGTGAGCACGAATGGTTAAACCATAGTATAACTAAAACATTACAACCACCCTCTACATTAGTCTGCATTTTCAATTCCCCAAGTTTCTGTTATTTGTGCTCCCAGTAGAAACACACTACTGATTTGCAGTATGATTTTATTGCAATTTTATAAACAACATTCAGCTACTGATGATATTTGACACAAGCAAAAATGTAAAAAATCTAAATCCAAAGAGAAGAATGCAAAAAGACCTTATAACAGATAATATATATTAGAAAAGAATTACAATGTGAAATGATGCAGGCACTACGACCATCTGCAAATAAACAACTTCTCTACTGAGTACTGATAAGTCATGATCGAATGACACTATATTAATAATAAAGGCTAACATCTACCAAAAGGAAATCATCCAAAGATAATAGCAATAATAAGAACAACAATGTGGCAAGAAAAATGGTTATTAATATAGAAGATGGGATAGTACACCTGAAAGAATTTAGAAAAGCGCAAGGGAGATGGCAAGGGAGGTGCCTTTGTTGTTGTTTGGTGGTCTCCATTAGAAGAATTTGCTGCCATTTTCAGAACCTCTGAAATTCAATTCCTGCAGAAATTACCGAGCAGTAATTTTTATTTGATTCTTGTACATATACATCGAATTGCTTATCAAAATTTTCAAATCATAAATCAGATCTTCTGCGTTCAAAAACAGAGCCGATGGGGCCCAGGGTGGGGGAAGACAGAGACGTACAACGTTAATAGCCTGCAGAAAGAGAAAAGGAGAGACAGAGAAAGAGTAGGAGATGAACCTGATCGAGAGCTTCAGAATAGACCAACCCAAAACCCTAACCACTCTTCTGATCCAAATACTCTATGATCATAGACCCATTTATATATAGGAAAAAAGAAAAAGATCTGAAATTCGAAAATTTTACCACCAAACGCTATTTCTTTTTTTTTTTTTAAAGAAGATTACCAAATTTAAAAATGACAACAAGCAATTCAATTTCAAAGCCTTCAAACTTACGGAAAGTCGAAGGCCATTACGAAAACTCCTAGGCAACGACAATAGTAATGGAAATCACACCAAACTACATAAAGTAAACAAGGAAAAACCCAAACATTGAATATTGCATCTTTAAGGAAATGGTTAATTACCTAATCGATCAAAAGAGAATTGTATACAGGGCCTCAATGAAATGGTTTCTGGGTTAACAAATTTGGGAATTAAATAGGGGTCAGATTTTAGAATCAGTGGTTGACTTAAGGAAGTGAGAACAGGTTAAGGGATAGGTGGTGAGTGATAATTAAGGAAGTTGAGCGCAAGAAAAACTCTTTTTGAGAGAGATTTAGTCCAAATATAAGTGCAATATCGTCTCTCACTAGTAGGAAGGTTTCCTTGCTTGTTAGGGACGAAACCGAATATACTGGTGCTGCATGAGTTGTCAGCACAAGAGTACGTATTTTGGGGCTGCCACGTGTGCAGAGGAGTTTTCCATGGACCCACATTTTGTGAATTGGAATTGGATTTGGAGGTAAAATCTGGACAAGACCATCATCCATTCGGAATGAAACGCTGGTAGTTGATCTGAGGTTGTCTTCCCCCCTCTTCTCTCACTCAACCTTCACTTCCCGTGTGTAATGTGTTTCCTTGAAAAAAAATCGTAAATATATTATTATTATTATTTTTGAAAGAATCTCATTAGCTACTTATGATTTGTTTAGATTCCATGAATAAGAATTGTGTCCCAAGTTTGACACTTAATTCCTATTTTTTTTAATAAAATTATAAATTAATGTTGTCTCAACTTAGTCAAGTTCAAATCTTAGAACTATCAGTTATAATTATTATTTTTTAAATCATTCAAGTGAATTGTGAAAGATTGAGAGTACATCTTTAAAATTGTTTAGCAAAAGAATTAGGCTCACTACCATAAATTAGCCATAAGATATCATGATGATTAAAAGAAAATCAAGGCCTTTTGACACAAATATTACATTGTACAAAAGTATTTATCCAAATATAACAGGTTTTAAAGTATTTATATAAATATTATATTTTTAAAAAATTTAAAAATTTAAAAAAAAAAACATTTCGGATATGCGAGACCCACAGAACACGCCGTGGCCTCACGGCGTGTTGGCCAACATCCCCCCGCCTTTCCAAAGTACCCAACACAAAACTGTAACAGCAAGGCTCCCTTCAGTTATCAGTTCTGGAACATTGTTGCAAGTCTTTCTGGATTTATTCTCCCATTGTTGATGATGTTTGGATCTGAAAAGGGCTTTCTACAACCTCAACTTCCTTTAATCTCATCTACAGTGTTACTAGGTCCTTACCTTCTTCTGCTGTTAGTACAGGTTCTAACTGAGACACTGACTTGGCATTGTGTCACGGTCCGCACCCTGTTCCTCTGGAGCATGGGGATCCTCAGTACAACTCCGTGGGCACCGGACAGGCGTGGACCCACCTCAGCGGGCCCACCCAGGAATTGTCCCTTAGTCTCGGCATTCGAATCCAAGGCGCTGCAGCACCACTCCTCGAACCCGGGACCTAAGGGGTTTAGGGTTTTTACACCCACGCCTCTTAACCATTTGAACTGCATGAATGTCGAGACTAAGGGACAATTCCTGGGTGGGTCCGCTGAGGTGGGTCCACGCCTGTCCGGTGCCCACAGAGTTGTACTGGAGATCCCCATGCTCCAGAGGAACAGGGTGCGGACCGTGACACATTGGCAGTCACCAGTCTGGCTTGTGACCCCTATAATTTATGAGTCTTACCGTGTCTTACAGCTGATGAGGGGGTTGAGGCATGGGGTGGAGCTCAGCACACCAGCATGGATGCTGCATACAATTAGGGGTCTGGTTTGCTGGTGGGTGCTGATTCTTGGTCTGCAGCTTATGAGGGTTGCTTGGTTTGCTGGATTAACTGCTCGATCCCGTCATCAGCAGTCTTCATCTGATACTTTTGCTGCTGCTAACAGTGATTGATAACATTGAAGTCTTCATTTGAAAAGGCCTATTGGGACACGCCTTGAGACCCACGTCGTGTCCGGTGGGTCTCACGTATTCAAAATGTTTTTTTTTTTTTTAATTTTTGAATTTTTAAAAAGTGTAATATTGTTGTAAATATTTGAAACTTGTTATACAATATAATATTTGTGTCAAAAGGCCAAAAATCAGACATAATTTATTTAGCCAATTTGTCACAGCATTATAAATGTTATTTAATACTCTGTTATAAAGTTATAACCTTCTAGATATATATTAAGAATTAGTGACATTATAGGTGATTTTACTTGAGGAGAAGTCTTGACTTAGTAGAATTGTCTATAACTTTAAAATTGTCTCTTATCCCATACAAAATTGTAACTTTAGTTAAATGGCCAATTATCTCAAATAAATAATATATATATATATAGAGAGAGAGAGAGAGGTGGTTTTACTTTTTTCCAGGACTAAAATTATAAAAATCATAATTAAATGCATATTTAGTTGTATTATTTATTTTCACCTCTTTACTATATTCCTTTCATTTCAATTCTGTCCAACACAAATGGAAAGTTCCAGAAGTCAATCCCATTTCAGGCTACAATACAAAATTATAAATCACAAATTGACTACAGCTTGATAAATTTTTGCGCAGGACAATGTGGCGGCAGTCTAAGACTAAGACGAAAAAATAAAAAATGTAGTCTACAGGCTTTGGTTGACCTAAGAAAAAAAAACCACTGGCTATGGTATTGTGGTTATCCAGTGCAGTTGTTCTTTAGGGTCCTCAAACATCATTTGTATCAAGGTTCACATGACAGCTATGTACATCCATGTGCAATTTTCATTTTTCGTTACAGCAGCATTCGTTTATTTAGCATGTCAGAGAGACTACTTTGGTAACAAATGCAGGAAATATGATTTTGTGATATACCTATGTTATGATTATTTGATTCTCATTCTTTGTTAAATAGCACCAAAATATTATTCGTCATTCAAAAAAAGAAGAAGAAGCAACTGCAAAAGAACAGAGTAAAGGCTCAGTGGACATGGCGTACAATTGTACATATCTCAACTCAATAATCATTTCCAACAGGAAAATTTGGAGGGTTCTAACATACAACCATATTGTATAAACTGAAGAACTAGTTACAAGTTGGCTTTCCTGGTGTCCTAGTCTTTCAGTTCTCTCAAGCCATTGGATTCTTTGCACTGCGTGCCATGGCCGAAAAGGAAAAAGCAAAAATAATAACAAAACAAAGCAAAGCAAGAACAGGTAGTTCATGTTTAATTACGCAATGATGCTATAATGCCACCGAATGAACTCCGAAACTTCTGTAATATCATAATTATGAATGTGAAAAATCTGAAAACTTGACGGACACATCCCACTTATTATCCATCATGACATCAAGCAAAGGGGCAAATAGCAGTGGATTTAGTTCTTTTTAGGAACCCCAAGCCTCAGACGGAAATCCTCCTCCATAAGTGGAAGGCCATCCCGCAACTTGACCTTTGGTTCCCAGCCCAGCAATTCCTTGGCTTTTGTTATGTCTGGTTTTCTCTGTCGTGGATCATCAGGAGTGTTTTCCACCATCTTTATCTCCACAGCTGGATTAATAAGCTACAAAACCACCCGCAAAGCATTCAATGTCTTAAAATATTTCACAAAGAACTCCATTATCATACAGCATAGCTGAATTCAGATAATCACTCTAAAGAAAATAGATCCCTAGATTGATAGCAAACTGTTCCTTTTCAGAATCCACTATTCAGAGTCTAAGCTTAAAATGACCCACAATAAAGGTAAATGGTTTGGAAAAGAATTAGAATGGCTTATAACGGACCTCCTTCACCGTCTCAGCAAGTTCAAGCATTGTAAATTCACCTGAAAGCATTAAGTAACAGACTCAAATCAGTAATAGACAGAAAAATCAGTGCATAAAGGCATTATAGTTGTAATGAAACCTGGGTTTCCAATATTGATTGGACCAGTGTTTTCTCCTTCCATGAGACGGATAAGGCCATCAACCTAATAGATTTCAAACACGTAATTATAGTCAGATCCACACTAGTAAATCAAGGCAACAAAAACACAAATGAGTAATATATGTCCTATATACCATGTCAGAGACAAAGCAGAAACTGCGAGTTTGTGTTCCAGGAACTTGGACTGTCAGGGGTTCACCACTATAAGACACAAAGATCATGTGAGGAGGGATGGAGAAAACATCTGTCAAGGAACCAACCAACTATTCCAAAAGCTTAAGCTATTAGAAGGCCCATAATGATTCTATATCTAACAACATTCATTTGGAAATGGGGAACAGACAGAAAAAGAAATAGTGACTAGTAAACTAAATCAAGGCATTAAACTCTACTATTCATATTTAATCTAGCAAGTAAACATTGTGATCATCAAACACGTCATTCATACCATTATAAGGCCAGCATCTGCAACTATAGATGTTGGAATAAATTAAGTTATTAGTTAGTAGAAGGCACCAATGTTTTCTTGAGATATGTATAAGTTGTGCACAAAATTTGTCGGCTAATTCAACCTCACAATAACATCACAAAGTTTTAGGACTTACCGAAGTGCTTGAGCTATAAAATTGCTGACAACACGTCCATCATCAATATTCATGCGTGGTCCATATGTGTTAAAGATTCTAGCAATGCGGATTTCTATAATAGAAGGAAATAAACATCTTATGGAGTTAACAACAAAGGAAAACTTGAAATGGAATCACCTGTGAAAAATGAGTAGGTAATTACACGGAAAAGAAGACAAGACATTACCTATTCCATGCTGCCTATGATAATCAAACATCAAAGTTTCTGCCACACGTTTTCCCTCATCATAGCAACTCCGAACTCCTGTCACAAACATATTTCAAGTTAGACAGTATCCCTATCGGTTTTCATAAAATATATTATTTTCCTTTCAAGAATGATGTCTAATGAAAAATCATGCAGACTGCAAAACAAGGAATTCCAAGTACCTCGCATCACAACGCTGACACTTACTTAGAAAAATAAAGTTTCTTTTTCTGTTGAAGGGGAAAGGGGGTTGGAAGAGAAATTTTCACCAGGGTGTGATAACAAATACAGAGATTGCTTATCTAAAAGGTGAGTGTTCTTTCCTAAGGGCTTGGAAATATATGAACTTCATATATATATCAAAAGCTTTAGCTTCTAATGTTCATTAATTAATATCATGTTTGTCGATCAATAAAGTAACTGAAATAATAAACCACTTCAAAGTACACAAACTAAACAGTGAGTTAGGTGTTTCAGTTTTTTACATTACAAAGAAAAATCTCCATTAAGTTAGAGTTGAGAATTACAGAAACAACAATAACCTCATTTAAGATGTCCATGTTACAAGTGTCAATTAAGATAAACATTTACCGATAGGGTTAACATTGCCCCAATAGCTTTCTGGTTGTGGATGAATCAGAGGATCCCCATATACTTCAGAAGTAGACGTAAGTAAAATCCTGTCAAATAAAATCACAACTTAGTAGAACCAACTGATGGAGCAGTTGAGGTCATCAATTAACAAAGAAAAAAGAAAGGGGAAAGAGGAGGGGGGGGGAGGGGGGGGGGGNGGGGGGGGTGGTGGCGGCGAATAAATGTCCCAACCTTGCTCCCACTCGCTTTGCAAGCCCAAGCATGTTTAGCGTTCCAATGACATTTGTCTTTATTGTCTGTAAAGTTATTTCCTTAACTGTTAGACAGTCTCTCAAGGTTGACTGGATGGATAGAACTTTTTTTTTTTTAACAGAAGGAAAGGAAATGTGAAAGATGCTTTTAAACGCATTCTAATTTTTTTGGAATTAAGAGTTGAAATGGCATAACAATATGCATGAAAGCCTTAACTGAAATCAAGACATATTAGTTTAAGGAGTGGGAGAGTAAAGATAGAATATGTGTTTTCAAGCTTCATTTTTTATATGACCTGCAGATTATTAGCAGTGAGCAAGCAACGAACCTTGTAAGCAGTTTATGGGAATATTAAAACATGGTAAGCATATGGCAGATTATAAAAATACAAAAGCAGACTCTCAAAACCCCACCTTTACTGGATTGTATTTGTAGAAAATTGGAGATGCGGGGCAAGCAAGATGGTAGATCTGATCAACCTCAATCAACAATTGCTCCGTGACATCTATACATGAAAAATGGAGATAAATGCAGGCGAACATCCATATTTCACCAAAAGAATTGAAGGCAATGAGGAACACTGTAAAACTCAATCAATATAATAGCAACATTATTCATCTTGTGCGAATACAGTATCACATAGCTAGCTGATCTACAGTAATGGTTAATTACAAAATGGTAGAAATATCAGTCAGTTCAATATCTGGTTTGAAAACCAAGAAGCTTCTTTAGAATGGTCCTGCACAAAATTGAGACCATTTACAAGCTAGATCAAAGAGCTAAAACTCAATTGGAACATTTTCAGGATCCGGATTACTAGAATTAAGAAAAAGAATATATACCATGACGGATTAGCTCAAATCTTGGATGACCAATCCATTTTCTAAGGTTGTCCTTGGATCCAGTGAAGAAGTTATCAGCAACAATGACCTAATTTGACAAAAAACAGTCACGTGTTATACCAAAATTTTATTGCACATTAGACATTAAGGTGACTCATCTGTATAGGATCTATCAAATCATTTACTCAATGACAATCATATAGATAGATATCAGACATGCTAACCTCATTTTTTTCATTTTCCATCAATCTGTCAACTAGGTGAGAACCAATGAATCCAGCTCCTCCAGTAACCAAAATTCTCATATTGGACTGTTGTCAAGAATGAAAGAAAGAAAGAAAAGGCAGTAAAACAAGTGATCCTGACAAATGATATGCACATATCCCACATGCACACATGTGAATGTCAATTATGCAAGAGAATAGATAAAGAGTCAGATAGCAGAGTAAAAGGCAAATCCTTTCACCCGCCAACAGATCAGGATCGGTAAATCTAATATGTTTTGACAAAGTGAGCGAATTGGGTTAAACCATTAAAAAGAAAATACTAGATCCAATCCCCCTATCAGTCCACATTTTTAAGTTCCATGAATTTTCTGGTATTCAGGTTCCCAGTAGACATCAAATGCACTGATCTACTGTATAATTTCACAAACAGCTCATAAACAATTTTTTTTAGAATCAATCATAAAAGATCGATAAAGGGAAGCTTAAAAGCACAAATAATAAATTTCAAAAAGAGTCATTTCAAGAGACAATGTAAGGGTCATGGTCATCTGCAAATACACAACTTTAGTTCTTAAGGAGCCATGACAGAAAAGAATCAAATCAATAATATAAGTTAACATCTACCAAAAGGAAAAACATGACAACAACATAATTGAATTGAAATGAAACATGCATAACAATGATCAACACCCCCCCAAAACAAAAGGTATCAGAATGCAACGTGGCAAGAAAAATTCTAAGGTTCTAATCAATATAAAAGAGATGCGAGAGTTCACCTGGAAGAATTTGGAAAAGCGCAAGGGAGATGGCAAGGGAGGTGGCTTTGTTGTTGTTGTTGCTGCTGTTGTTTGGTGCTCTCCATTGGAAGAACTCGCTGCCATTGTCAAATCCTCGTAAGTTCAATTCCTGCACGAATTTCTCAACAGTCAATTCCTTACACTCATTTCATGAGAGTACTACAAATACATTGGATGGGTTACCAAAATCCCTCAAGTGACTTCAAATCTAATAGATACAGAGCCATTTTCGTTGGGTAGGGGGAGGAGGAGATAGTGACGGACAACTTCAGAAACAAGCAGAAGAAGAAGAGAGGGGAAGACAAAGAGAGAGAGAGAGCAGGTAGTGGACCTGACCTGATAGCTAACTTCAGCAAAGACCAACCCAAAAGCCCTAATCACCCTTCTGACCAGATATCCATTTTATAGAAGAAATAAATGATTCAGAAGATTGAAAAATCTTCCACCAAACGATAAATAAAAAAATAAAATAAAAATCTTACCTAATTTAAAAATTAAAAAAACAAATAATTCATTTTCGGAGCCTTCAAACTCACGGAAAGTTGAAGGCTATCATGAAAGCTCCTAGGCAACGGCAGAGACAACAAAAACAGAAATCATAGCAAACTTTTAAAAAGCAAACACGCAAAAATCAAAAACTGAATCTTGTATCGCTGTGAAAGTAGTCAATTACCTATTCCGTACAGAAAATGTGTATGAGATTTAATGAAGGAGAATTTGGGATAAATAATTACGAGGTCGGAATAGAAGCAGATATGAGAGGTGATTTGAGGGTTAACGAGATATGAGTGAAAATTAAGTGAAGTTGTCTTTTTTGTTGTGTTGAGTTGAGTATGGTCTGTGAGTAGCTGAGCTAAATAGACACGGAAAGACGAAACAGAGTAAGCTGAAAGTGCATGAGTTGTCTGTGTAGAAGACTATCTATTTCGGAGCTGCCACGTCGGTCCCATAAGTGTTTGGTGGACCCACGCTTGACATGGAGGTGGATCTGGACAAGGAAAGACAAGACCTTCCATCGGATATAACGTTGCCTGGCTGGAGAGATCTGAAAGTACTCTCCTATTTCATTTCTTTCGTTGAAAGGTTTCGTGATATGATATATTCTCTTCATTTCTCTCTTGACTCTTCCACGTTATAACTTATAAGACAACCCACGTTATGCACGGGCAAAAATAATTTTAAACAATAATTTTCATGATAACATCTATTTTCTTTAAAATAATAACTTTTTACACAGACGAGTTAGTGAGTACAATTTACCATTCATTATCATTAATTAAATCTTTGATCGTTTAAAACAATGTGATAAGTAAGTCTAATTAAATTACTACCAAAAATATATAAATTAAATTGAGAAATAGTTTTAAAAAAATAGCAGATGAAACATTACTGTTTAAAAGTGTAGGTGGTTCTAATTCCAAGACTATAACTTGTGTAGAATAACTAGTATATAAGTATTCTAACTTTCTTTTTATTTTATAATAATATATTTCTATTATAACTTAGATACTTAAGATATAGTAATCAATTTAAAACATTAAAAACCTAAATAGTGTTTATATGGGACTTACCTTAATGCTGTTATTTCAACTCTCTTGCAAGTTCCTTCGTAAAACTCTTACAATTTACAAAGCATACAAACACTTAACTGATTAATAAAAGTTTATGTTCAATTATTTAAATAATAAACGCAAAATATTAAGAAATTCAAAAGATCATGAAACTCATCAAATACATCTATTTACACAATTCATGATAAAATTATATGTCTCAATTCGGTTTTGTAAAATCCTTATTTTTCATATCCTCTAGCCTCTTTAAGAATCACACGGGGTTTTGAAAAAGAGTATTGATGTCATATTTCATTTGTATAAAGCATGTAGCTTACATGATATTTCATTCAAATTGATATCGCTAGAAGGATTCTCCCATTGAACAAGCTCCTTTATTGCCCCCTCAATCTCTATTGTCTCTCGCATAAATGCGCTTAAGCAGAATCCCAGAGCGCTCAAACTCAGAACAACTTGGTTCTTTAGCTCCTGTTCACCTTCAACCGCATATATGTTATCAACAGCATTTGTTGAATGCTGGAGATAAGAGGCTATGGTTTTTTCTATTTCATCTTCGACTAAACTAGAAACCATGCAGATATTAGATTTTGGTGACTTTCCCGATTCGATGTCATAAGAAATGTTGTTCTTCTCGAGCTCCTTCTCAATAAATCTAAGGGATTTCATCTTAAAGATTTCTTCAAATTTTTTTATTGAAGAGCAAATTATTTCCTTCAAGCGTCCAAGGTCACGTTCTAGCACAGTTAAGACCTCTTTCCAAGAAGCCTCATTTCTTTGGAATTCTTGTTCCAGGAAATTCAATGCATGAGCACCAATACGCAAGAGATCCGTCATTTTTGACAATGACTCCAAAATCTTATTATAGGAACCCCTGTGAAATGGCAAGAACCAGAAATTGGGCTCCGTTTCGGCTTCTGCAATGAACTTTTTTAGCTCGTTAACTTGCATTTTCAACTTGTTTTGGTTATCTTCCAAACGGGTCTTTCCGGCGGGTACAAGACTTAGCGAGAGAATGGACTTGTGAAGTGTGCCTAGACTTTGAGAGATCTCAATTTTCGCACAAGTTGAAGCTCTTTTGGGTATGAATACAAGATCCACTAGAATTGAACAGAAAAGCCCAATGAAGGTTTCAATGATCCTTGCTATAGCAAAGTCACTTGGTGGGCCGAAATTTTTCCTACCCAGAATCAGTACTGCACCAATCACTGCAGAAATGCCACCAGCAGGGCCATACATACGGCTTCGCTGCAGGAAACTGGTGAAGATGAACCATGGAAGAAGAGAGAGGAATCTAATTGGCAAGAATCTCTCCAAGAGGAAGCAACCCAATACTCCGTACACCGTTCCTAACACTGTGCCTTGTGCTTTCACATTCGCAACTCGGAATGTTGCTTCTCTGTCGGACGCAAAGCTTATGGCAACGGGTAGCCCGGCCCAGAAACCATTTTCTTTGTTGTACATTAAGCCCAATAGCACTGAAAGGCCCAAGGACAGAGAGCATTTAAATGCTGGTATAAGCATTGAACTTCTTAATGTCGTGGACCAATTCCTCCATATTCCTTTATTAAACTCTCTAGCTGATGAGTCTTGAATAGAAGTGGGAGATTCAGCCAATGGTTCTTTGAGGAGGAGTTCGGCGCAAAATAAGAAGAAATAGATGGGTAAATCTTGGTGGGTAGTTGGGATGGTATTAAGGGATTGGAGAAACTTGGTTACACTTTTGGCACTGGGCTCAGGAACAGTTAATGAACTGCATTGCAAATGGTGTTTAGCGTATTTGATACCGAGGCTAACATGCTCTTCAAGTCTATTTAGGCCATTTTCAAGGTCTCCGTCAATAATGCTGACTGGGAACGAATTAATGCTTCTTAGACCCACTTCCATCCCTCTCAAACTTGTATGTAACTCTTCAAGTTTCTCTCCCAGGCTCAGGTAGTGGGGTCTGAAAATTTTAATTGGAGCTCTCTCCCACCGCATGCTATCCTGTTTATGTTTTAAAAAACAGTGTGTAAAAATAAGGTGGCCCCACTAAAAATAAATAGATGTACTCTCTCTATGCTTTAGTGCCCATGTTAGCAATAGAAAAAGATAACGTTTTGCTCAATTTGTCATGCTTACTTGATAGCGTGTGATATTTTGAAGAAGCTTGGTTCTCTCAGTTGCCAAAGACTCAGCATGGGAGATTGATGCTAGTGCGCAAGTCTTGTCCTCCTCACATATTGCCTTCACTAGAAGCTTCAGTCTCTCTAAGGTATTATTGGTCAGCAGTTTGTAGTCATGTTTCACCTGCAACAAATCCATTAGAAATTTCTCCATCCATGTATTAATGTCTCTCGCGCTCTCTCCTTCCTTTTACTCTTGTTTTTAAATCCAGTACAAAACTAAATATAGAAGTGGAAAAAGATCTCTTATATAGTAACACAGATAATTAAGAAGAGACACGCTACCTGGTGAGATGCAAGACGTGGGTAGGGAAAGAGCAATGCGAGAACACAAGCCAAGACCCCAAGGGCGGTACTAGCTGCCACGCGGAGAGGGTGCATGAGAGGTTCAGTGTGGACGCCTTTAATGTAAGCTGTGACGTACACAAGCACTGTTTGACCCAAGGCTATCCGTTTAGCTATCAAATGGGTGGACTCCGCTGGCACCACCACCACAAATGCAGCCAGGGCCACCGCCAAAGCAGTGGTTTCCTTCGAGAACCGGCTTGGTCCAATAAACCACAAGCTCAAGATGGCTGGACCTATGCTCTGGATGGTGGCGTAAAGTGCTAACCAGCAGCCACGTAAAGTGTCACCCAAAGTGGCGTCGTTTACAATGAGAATCACTGTCACATAGGAGAATGCTGGGAGGGATATTAGGCCTTGAACAGAGGCTGGGCCATAAAGGGTAATGCAGCCCACTATAGTGCAGGCAAGGGCGGTGCGGAACGCAGAGGCGAGGCATGATTGCCACAAGGCTCTGCAGGTGCCATTGGATTTGACTGCAACTGTTGCCATCTTCAAGCTCTGTGTTGCAACTGTTGCCATATTTACAACGTTTTGGAATTTTTAGCTCAGAGAAATGAGCCGTGGAATTTATAAGGATGATGTTTCGGGTTTATATAAAGAGGATTGAAGAAAGTAGAAGATAAATTAAGTGGTATAATGTGGAAAAACATGGAGTTCTCCATGGGACCAGAACTAGTGCAGTTAATGGGTTACCAACTAGTAAATAGTAATGATTATTTTTATTGAACGAACTGAAATTAAGAAATCCAATCGCAGCTCACTTATTTGGAAATTCTGAGTATTATTTTTGGTTCAAAAATGGTAATAATAATTTTACTGTTTGGATTACAATTACTTGAGATCATTTTAGCCTGGAAAAGCTTTTTCATTATTGGGGTGAATACATCTTCTCCCCTTTCTCTCTCTCTCTCATCTCGTTATGGCGATAAAGTTAATTAAAAGCTCAGAAATTAATTATTATAAGATCTGATAAGCAGCCTCACCTTTATCTTGGAGGATATACAAATTTACGATATCCAAGATAGGATCAAAGTATTCACATCTTACCTTTACTTATATTAAGACTTAATTATAATTTTGGTCTCAATTTGATCTCATTTTAAAAAGTGAATGATTTCATTCCTCTATTTTGACAAAAGTTATAATTTTATTCACTTTGTCTCTCAAATGTTGAAAAATAAATAAAAATGTTAACGTGACAATAAAAAATATTATTTTAATCTGATTTAGCTCAAAATACCAAAATTAACCTTTAAAAAAACTTTTATTTTTTTAATTCACAGTACAAATCAAGGCTTAGAGATCTCAAAATCAAAATCCCACCATTAAAAGTCAAGATTTACGTCTTTGGAATATTTTCACAAAATTTCAATTCGATCCAATAATGAATGACTCTAGATTGTCGATTTGATAAAAACTGCCAAAATATAAAATCAAAGCCTATGTTCTAATATTTTTCTGGCAATTTTTATCAAAACGGGATTAATTCCACTAGATTTCCCATTCCTTCTGGTTTGGAGTAAGATATTAGTTTGTGGCTGTCAAGCTTTTACGCAAGTTATATCCACGGTTGTTCATAAAGATTTTTTCACACTAATAAACATTTTTTTGGGTACTATTTATTATTAGTGGCATTTTGGTTAAACTATCAAAATTAAGCATTATTGGCAATAAAACAATAAAAACAATACACGGTTTAATTAAAGTGGGGTTTCACTAGAGTTCCACTTAACTTGAATTTTGGCTGCAGAATGGAAGTCGTTGTTTCCCTTGAGAAGGAGGAAGGGTCAAGTAGGGGAACCTTTGTACACTTATCAAATAGAATAGTCTTACAAGTTCGCTAAAGTAGAGGTGCTGTCCCTTATATGAGAAGGATTTAAAAGCAAGACTAATTAAATGCCTGGTTTATGCTGACGAATTTAAGTCACGAGCTTGAGTTTGTAGTGCTTATTGGAGGGAGCACATTAAGGGACAATCATACTCACCCACCCACTCTCTCACGCAACTTTTGAGGGGGTGGCTGACGTTGATTTGTTTAGGTTTAGAAAGGTTTTCTTTGAAACTAGGAAGCAGCCCTTACCATGACCATATGTGGTGGAATCCTAAGTAAGAAAGTAGGACAAATTTGTCTGTACCTTGAAAAGTAGTGCGTACGTATATTTGGGTTATACTGTCGACTCCTCATGCGACTTTCTTATTTGTTTTTCCTTTCACTCCACCACCGAGAACACAGATTTCAAGACCATGTAGCAGTCCACGCTGTCTGCCAGTTACATACAGAACAGAACTAAGATTAGGGGAATTGAACACGAGGCGAGGCTGGGTGCGGTGCAAGTGCAACGAGCAATGCAAGACCAAGCAACAAGAAAACTATATATATGATGCCATAAAATAAAACACAACAGAATTTGTAAACCCGAAATTTATTTCCTTTTGCATGTCATAAAAACAATTTCCTGTTTTATAGGAGAGCTTCTCCAACTTGTTCATATGATATATATCTGCTTTCGCGTGCAAGTGCAACTATTTTTCTTCTCCAACTTGTTCATATAATATATATCTGCTTTCGAGTGCGAGTGCAAGTGCAACTATAGTTGGAACAACTAGTAGCTAGCTGTGTACGCTGGGAAGTTTATTTTACTTCTATAATCTCTTATATTCAATTAAGCAATTTTTGTACAGCAAAAGTAGAATCTTAGCCATGTTCAATTTGGTACAAGAAGGAAAAAAAAAAAAAAAATGCTTGACAGTGTAAAACATAATAAAAAAAACTTTTACTTGATCTCATTTCTCAACTGCAAAACCTGAGGCAGAATGATTATTGACTATGCCCATTTATTGAAATAAAATGATGATCCTCTTCTTTAGCGTCAAATTTTGTTTTTCTTAAAATCTCACTTCTCTGTATTTTTTTGGAAATAAAATAAGAACATTTTTATAAATTTAAATACATAAAAGAAAATTGTTAGTATCCATATCTCACTTTTCAATATACAGTTACATTTTAATTTTTTTTTTCAGAAAAAGGAAAAAGTCCCTTGGCTTTTTAGTCATTTTGTTGGATGATTATTATTCAATGGAATGCTATATTCGTTGATTCGTTCACTGCATCTGAATTTTACCCTGCTTTACATATCTATAATTGCAGACTCATCAATTCACGTTTTCAGCACACAAAAAAAAAAAAAAAAAATCAACAACAACTCATCATTTCACGCACAAATGACAAATTGATTTTCAGTGGCAAGGTGACGTGAATATTGACACTCTCAAATATAAACGGGTACATGATGAAACTCGTGTTGATATTGTTAAATATTTGAATTTACAGTCTATTCGCAGCCAGCTAACTTTGCTGGGAGATTTCTGAATGAATATATTTCTCAAACAATCTCAAGGTCATTCTTGCAACAAGATCGGATTCCTATTTTATAGGTTTTCTATAGAAAGCATACCTAGCCTACAAGCAGGGACGGATCCATGCTTATAGGTGTGGGGGCAATTGCCCCCACTCATCAATTTTTTTTTTTTAATAAAAGTAATAGAAAATTACTTCTTGCCCCCATAAATTTTTTTAATTGCCCTCATAATTATTATTAATAACTAAAAAAATTAAAAAGACAGTCTACTATCTTTTCAAATTAATCATGAAAATACTAAAAAATACATATATGAATAATCATAATAATTATTTTTTAAATAATACAATCAAAATAATTTTAAATGTGACAATGATTAATAAATATCTTAAAGAAAAATTATCATAAAAATAGCATTTTTTCTTAAAACATTAATTAAATGTGAAAATACATGATTAGATTCATCGTAAAATATCATATTAATATTTAAATAATTAAATTAATATTCAAAGAGTTTAATTGTACATAAAAAATAAATTATATATATATATATATATATATATTGCCCCACTGTCAAAAATTTCTAGATCCGTCACTGCCTACAAGCATATATACACGCAAAGCTTAGGCACTTATTTCAACTGTGATTACACAGGACAATAATAATGCCACCTCCAAATTCAAAAAACTTGGGTTCTCTGAAGAATTTGTGTAGTCGTCTATTACAGCCATGCATCACAGGGGCAAATGACGACTCGCAGGGTCATATATTCCAGCAATAAGAGCTACAAAAACCCATAATATGAGAATGCTTATTATAGCAGTTCTCAGCAGCTGGTCATAATTACCACTAAGCAAGTCTAATTCACTGGATGGAAGAGGCGACGAAGAATCCTCACTATCACTGATATCCGCCTCCCTATCTATCCTGCTAGTCCCAGCTTCATGAGGTCGCCGCATATCCGAGATGCCAATTCTAGAACATTTCATGCAAGTGCACCTGCCTCCAAGATATGATGGCAGTGTTTGCAGATGCTCATGAAGAACCTTCTGGTACCCCTCTCCCAGTATTTTCAACTTTTCCCGAGTAAGAGGCTTCAAAACCTATGATCAGATGCCCCAGTTAGTTCATTTAGAACAGCATCAATTTTATAGGCAATGCTGTATCTAACGTAAATTAGAAAAAATACTTCATAGGCTACTAACTGGGTTTGGTATGTTCAAGGATAAGTAATAAAAGTTCTCTCCCCTCTCTGCCCTTCAATCACTTACTGTTTTATTAGTCATTTTAGGCTGAATAAGCAGAAAGGACTTTATACCTTAGTTACAGACCGGGCAAAATGACAAACAACTGCTGGAAGTCGTATGACAAACAAACAACCAAGACGATTAGGATAATGATCTTGCAGAAGGGAAGAACAAGATCTCATCATGTGGATAGGAATTTTAAATGTAGTTAACCCGTCACAGTCCACCAACACTGTAATATGAGGATTATCTGCATCAACCAAATGCAAAACTCCATACTCTACCTGTGATACTGCAGTCACAACAATTGGATACTATTAAATTACAGTATAAAAAGTGATAAACCAAGAGAACAAAAAATTTGTTGAGTTCTTTAGATAATGCAAATATGAGAAATTGAGAACTAATGGCTAGGGGGAAAAAAAAACTGTATGCGAAATAGGAAAACATACTGACTGCCTGAGCAAATCGAGGTTTATCTTGTGATGCCAATGTGCGGCAAGCTAGCCCAAGCCTTACGAAGAGGCAAGGTCTGTACATCACATCAGATCCATGCCAGAATACCAGATTTGACCACATTTCCAGTTCTTCACTTGGAAGAATTCTAAAACTCTCTCTCCAGCGAATTGTCTTCTTGATTGAGGCAAGGAAGCACGAAAAGTCATTATTAGAAGCTGTATAAAATCTGCGAAGCTCATCCTTATTGATTCTGCATAAACATTACTAAATCATGGTCCGTTTCAAGAGGAGAAATCAATACATATGTATGTGAATATGCTATTGCTAACTTAAGAGGTAACTCCTGGCCAGGATTTCAAATTTTGTCTCAAGAAACTGAAGAATATAACATCAAAAGGTGAAGCAAGAAGCATGTAAGGTAAATTTATAAATCATTAGTTTCACACACAAAAAAATCTTTATTAATAATTGGATTATCTAAAAGGCTGATTGCATAATTACAAATTTGGAAGTTGAGAAACAATATCTAGATTGATTACAGTAATTTATTAAGCTTAAAAACAATTATTTAACATATTCAACTCCATACCATATGTTGGATGGTATTATTTTTCTATCTTTTTCCCCACCCAAAAAACATAAATATCAAATTGACTGCAACTGTGTATTCCGTAGCCTAATTTGACAGGGAAATTATGAGTATTATGTCACAGTAATTTTTTTTTGCAATAATACAATTATGTGCATATATAGGAGTCTGTTAATGCATAACGACCATCAAATACCTTTCTGGTAAGTCAATCCCTTGATTTTCCAGCTCCTTGTTGAGTTGAATCAACCAGTTTTCAGACTCTAAAATTTTAGGAGATGGCTCACAATGACTACAAAATGCATGGCAACTGCAAGTAAGAAACTTGCAAGTAGAACTCTAGACATAAGGCACCATAAATATTAATCTAAAATATCTCCCAAAGAAGCTGAAGGACTTGCTTTAACAACAGCTTTAGTCAGAAAGTGCAATGATTACTTTCGGGATCCAGAATTCCAGATACACAACATGTATAATCACGAAAAGCCTGAGTTTTAAATATCTAAGTCATATGTTGGCATGCCTGTCTCAACAAACATCAATAGTCTACATCACTTTGGGAGAAATATGTGAGACAGCTTCGGTAGCCTAGTTATGGATAACAAACATGAATTTAAGCATGAAATTTGTATACCTTGTACTCAAATTAGAATGCCCAGGAGATTGTTCCGAGCATACTTCTGAATCATGGGAATCAGTAACATAATCTGAGGTTTCCTCGCTGCACTCTGATTGATCAGAAAAAGCTGTTGCAATTGAAAGGACTAGTAGTGGCCTTGATAGGATCTGACAATGCAGAGATTTATTAGCTATCTGCTCTCATGAATATTGCTACAGTTGTGATATTAGAAGAAAAGACATTGACAAATCAAAGAGAGAATTAGATAAGATCCTCCTTAACCGCAATGGCAAAAAAAGGTGGGATTTCCTTCTCCTTCTCTACTGCTGTTAATAGTGCTATAAGTTTTTGAAAAGATCATAATCAAAACAACAGAATTTTGAACCAGATACCTGTTTTCCATAATGTATTCTAGAAAGGCAAACTAAAAGTGCATAAACTACAATTTCCACAAGCTCAGCAGTATAAGGGAAGAGTATCAGGTTGTTTATATGAATTTTGAACCTTTTCTTGTTATAATTGATTCAGAAATCATATACCATGAGTCAATACTGATAGCAAATAAAAAATAGACAGAAGTTGCAAGTATGACACGGCAAAAAAAAAAAAATAGAAAAAGGAAAAAGCTCCATCCTATTTATGGGAGATTCTTAAAAGATCTAGCCTGAATGATTAGAGGGAGGAGGCTTCCAAACTCCCTTATAGGAAAGAGGACCTTCCAAGACCACCTAAAAATGTGAATTCTGAACAAGAATGGAAAAATAAATTTAACTAAATAGTGACCACAAAGTGCCACCCATATGCATGAGAAGATACATGTCAAGCTCCAGCTGCAAATTTGAACCGTATAGCTTATACAACTCGTGTAAGCATGCATAAACAAAATTGAGATTAAACCTCCACGAGGCACACAGAACAGATGCATGAGCCAATTCCTGAAACTTCAAATTAATCCTCCCAAGAGACTTGGTTTCAATGAAATTGATTTATTTGAAATATCATATTTAGCAGCAAAAGAAATGTCATTTAAATATATTTTTGATAAAACCTTCAGAAACTTGTAATTACAGACCTGCATGCTTTTGATCAAACCCTTGAAAGGTGCCCATCTCTGAATCCATTTAAATGGTGGATAGCAAAGAATTTGTAGAACCTGAATCCCTCGCCAGGCATATGGACACCTGCTTTTAGAGAACCTCCTTACAGTCTCCAATGCAGCAACTTTAAGTAAGAAAAAAGTGATATGACCCACAGCACTGCTTCCAAAACCACCATGGCTCAGTGAAACAAGATGTTCAAAATTTCTCTGTGCAAAACCTTTAGGGCGAGATGCAGTCAGTGACCTATTATACACTTTTTTCCCAATGATGGCACTGTTTGGTTTATTGCTCTTGCTCAAGTTAGAATAATCCAACGTGTCTCCCATATAAACTGATGGCAGGTAATTTTCTCTGGCAATCAACACAACATAAGTATCTTTATAAATACAAGAATTAGTGGCAGATAAATATATATTGCACTTGAAATCTATCTATCATCAAGAATTAAGTTAAATAGCAATTCAAACCTCAATAATGACCAGCAATAAGAAAAGAAAAAATCATCAAAAATGAAACCTAAGAACAGTTTTGAAATCGTCAGCACCTAAGGACCCAAATGTTATTTCACTTTAGTCAGAAAAATATGTAAAAGTACAGCATCTGTGAAAAATAAATATTGATCAAATGAAGGATTGTTCGAGACAAAAATTTTAATTTAATACATAACCTTATAAGGTAAAATGCCAATCCCTTAATGCTTGTAACACGACACAAAAACTTCAAATTACCAGAGGTGTGAAGTCAGCGCGAAAACCTTCAAGCAGACACAAAGCTGCTTAAAAATTTAAACATTGTCCCATTGACCCCAATCATCGACCGAACATACGAATTTTGGTATATAAACAATCTGAAGCTAACAGTCACAACGATGTCAATTTCTTATGACATGCAACCGATAATATATTTCAGAAAAGCCAGCATCCATAGCAAACTATGTTCTATAACCTAGTAGAATGTAAATAATATCATAATTGTCCAACTCCACCGAGACAAAAACCAGTTTATACGAAAAAAGGAGAAAATATTACATCGGCTTCAAGAATTCACCTGAAATTAAATTGCAATGCTTTACGAGATCAGCGTAACGTTCTCGATGCCCGCATTTGGGAACAAGACAGAAAAATTGGCCCGCGCTCGGATTTGGCACGTTTGGAGCTTTGCAATGACAGTGGAACTGACCAAATTGGCTTTCTCGATCAGTGTCTGGCCTTTTAGAAAAAGCGACAAAGAAGGTTGTGAGTAATTTATTCCGTCTTCTTCCTTGGTCTCCACTCTCCAATTTTCCCTCACTTATCCCAGTTCGCGCTGAGATTATTGGAGGGGCCGGAACCTGGTTGTCAAATATTGGTAGCTTTACAGCTATCAAACATGTACGGTGGAAATTGATTTGCACATTTTTATTTTATAACCCAAGAACTGTCTGACTGCTTGGATCGAGCCAACGCATTAAATTTGAAGTGAGCTAGGGGTCTTCTTATTGAAGCAGTGAAAGAATTTGGACATCTGAATGTAAACTAATGTGATCACAACAAAACAAAACCCTGAAGATTAGTGTGTTGGTCAACACTTGATTACGAGGAAATTACGTTGACTCCTTTCTTTTTATTTTGCTCTTGAGAAAATTATTAGATTAGGATTCTTTGGTTCTTTCAGTTCCTTTTGAATTGAATGGCTTAATTAATCGATTATTTATCAAACAAAAAAGGAAAAATTCACACCCTTCTTTAAGGGTGTGTTTAGATGGGGTATTTATAGAGTGTAATGTATTTGTAGAGTGTATTTAAAATACAAATTTCAAATTACACTGTTTGTGTATTTTTTTAAAGTATTTCTAAAATTTTAGTGTATTTTTATAGTGTATTTCAAAATCTTAATATGATGTATTTCAAATTC
>QAOA01008473.1:1909337-1921638 GCA_003255065.1 Cercis canadensis
TTTTTTTTTTTTTTTTTTTTCTAATAACTTAGGTTATCATCTATAATTTTTTTACAAAATAAAATAAAAAACACTATTTTAAAGAGAGCCATACTTTAAGTAACATCAAAATATAAATAACATTATTTTGTTTTAAAAATAACGGCATACACACTACTAGGGGTGTAAGGGAAGTCAGCCAAACTAGTAAAACCGACCGAACCGGACCGAACCGAACCAAGAGACACGGTCCGGTTTTCGGTTTGAATGTTTAAAAAACTGAAGTATTCGGTTTGGTTTTTGGTTCCTATGAAGAAAAATCGGTGATAAACCGGACCGAACCGAGTATAAGGGAAACGACGTCGTTTTAGTATTATATAGCCTTCTGATTTCTAAAGTCTTAACCTTGCCTTGCCTTTGCCCTAACCCTAACTCTCCTCGACACTTTCACACAAATCAGAAATCCTCCCCTTTCTTCCTCTCCTTCTCTCAAGTCTCGCCCTCCCATTCTCTGACTATCCTCCATACTGGGACTTGAAGCCCTCACCATGGTTGCCTTTGCCGCCTCACCGTCATCGCCATCGTGGAGAAGCTTTTGGCCAAGAATCATTCGATTAGGTTTTTCTTCATAAGGTACTGTGAGTTTGTGACCTTCAATTTCTCTGGATATAGGTTCAATACACCTTCATTTCTATCGATATATGTTGGATATACCTTCAATTTCTGGTTCTGGTTTGTTGCTCTTGAGTATCGATTCTGTTGAGTGTCGAGCTCTTCCTGTTTTAGTGATGTTCGACCTCTTGTGATGTTCTCATTAGTATCTCCTGTGAGTCTGTGACCTTCACATCCTGGGATTTTCTGTGTATATGTTCGAAGTTCTGGTTTTGGTTTTGGGATTTTCTGTTTCTGTTTATATGTTCGAAGTTCTGGTTCTGGTTCTGTTTATATGTTCGAAGTTCTGTTTTATGTGTTAAAGGATATCAGTATTTTACATATTCTTATGTTAGAATGAATTAACAAAGGAATTGTATAATGAAGTAGAATGACTTGTTAATAGTGTTGTCTTAATATTATGATTTATGAGGTTTAAAGGAACTCCTCTAGAATGGTATAATCTGATACACTTTAGCCCAAGATAATGCGTCTGGTTTGTTTGTCTTTTCTTCAATAAAGTTAAATTTTTTTAGTTGGAGATAAGAAGAAATAGGGATTCGAACTTAGAATTTCAATCTTTTTGAGAAATCTCTAGACTAGTTGTGGAGCATGTATTTGTCTATCTGGTTTTGTTACAGAGGAACATAAAAGAATGTTATTTTATATACTACTTATTAATATCTCACAATGTTACAATAACAAAGGTAGTAGAATCTGATGTTTAAATAAGTTTAATAAAATTCAAATTGTATTATGTTTACTCCTTGATGGGACTTTTTCCGGCAAGTGTACCGGGTCACACAAGTAATATAGTAGTGAGTAGAGTATCGTTCCCACGAGGATTAAGGCTAACAACTACCAATTTCACCAATAAAGATTCTATTCGGAAAGATAAATGGTTTGGATTGAAGGCAGCCCTGGAATGAGCAGCTGCAATTAACTAAGTAACAAACTAAGTAACAAAACTCCAACAATATCGTAACAATCTTTAAGAAACAATCTAAATGTGAAATTGATAATAAAAATGAGAAAGGTTAGGGGTTGATTTCATTCACTTGCAAATTCGATTCCCTCATAGACAAGGTAATCTCAGAAACAATACTGGACTACTTATTTCAGTTACAATTCCTTTGTTGTTGGTTCATTTCCTTAAAGTGATTGAACCCAATTCCTTGGTGAAACAATCCTCCCTATACCAATTACTTGTCCAATTCCTTGACACAACTAATTAATCTAGGTGATTTGGTTCTAGGAAATTAATCTGATACCACCTAAACGAAGTTATCTATTCCTAGATTAACTCAATTTAGGACAGAATTTACAGAGCACATTCGGATCTTACTATTCCTAGTATTGAAACGAATCTCTTAACCATTCAAATGGTAGCTAAGCATTTAAAGGCATTAATAACAGTAAATTCCATTCAACAAAAGGAGTTGTACTAAAACAAGTTTATTCAATCTTGAAACTTCATTATAATTGAATTACATCAAACCCCAACAATAAGAATTTAGCTACTCATACTTGAATTCAATAAAAGCAAACAAGTAAGGTTCAACATGAGATGAAAGGAAGAAGAAGAAGAGGAAGAACTCTGTGATGATCCAGTTGCAATTGCTCCCCTCTCTCTTCTAGTTCTTCTGCTCCTTTTCTTCCCAAGTACGGTCTCTCTCTACACATGCATCAGATTTCCTTTTTATACTTGTGCAGAATTAGGTCATTTGGTCAAAATTAGCTCAAACACGGCTCTGACATGGCCGTGTTCCTTTCTGGTCCTGGGCGTGTCACTTATGTTGCATTTCTGGCCATTGAACACGGGATCTGACACGGCCGTGTTCATCTTCTGGTCCTGGCCATATCTGTTAGACATGGCCCGTGCTCTTCTCTGGTCTGGGCGTGTCCTTTCTTTGTAGCCTCTGCCTGTTCAACACGGCCTATCACACGGCCGTGTTCTTCTCTTGTCTGGGTGTGTTCTTTCTTTGTAGCCTCTGCCAGTTCAACACAGCCTATCACACGGCCGTGTTCTTCTCTTTCCTTGACCGTGTTAGCCCTTAGACTAAGCCTTTGTTCTCTTGGACATTCTGCTTGATCAACACAGCCGTGTCTGTTCCTGTCTGAGGCCGTGTTTGTCCATGAGCTTGAGCAGTAGCCTCTGGATGTTAGACACAGGGTACACACGGCCGTGTTACTGCCCGTGTCTACCTAAAAACTTGGTGTATGGCTGCTTTCCTTGCCATTTTCTCCATGGATTGCTTCCAGATTCTTCTCATTTCCTGATTACCCATCTTTGTACCTGTCAAAGCCAATTTATGGATTAAACGCCATGTTTAGAGAGGATTTGCTCACAATGAAAGTAAGAATTCAGTATTAAAGCATCGATTTTATAGTCCTAAAGGACAAGTATCAAATACCCCCACACTTAGACATTTGCTTGTCCTCAAGCAATGAAAACTAGAACATGTGCCTTAGGTGCTCTCCCTGGACAAACAATTCCATTTCTATGAAAAATTATGCAAGGCACCCTACAATGAGCAACTGCATTATTCAGTTTCTATTTCAGCTTATGGAGTCAGTCATTGCTTAACAGTTTGCCTTAGCTACACTCTCAGTATCTAGAAAGAATTACCCTGTGCTTATTACTCTATTATAATAATAAACAAGAATAACAATACTCAAAGCTAAAAACTCAAGTGTCGTTCTTTTCTCTTTTTTCTTTTCTTTCTTTTCTTTTCTTGCATAGTTAGGGGTCCTAGGATGTGGTGTCCGGCCATTGCCTGTGACCCACATTCAACTAGTTATGCTTCATTGGCATACTCATATCCTTCTCCAGTTTCAGGCACAGAAGGTAGAGGAGCAGAGCCCCACTATGCTCATAATGGATCACCACTCGAAATCAAATAATTTTTTTTTTTTTTTAATAAAACAACAATGAAAGACGAGTATTCAGCACAGGGTATTCTAACTACAAACTTTAAGTTTAGCAAGTGTAAACTAATTTCTAGCACTCCTAAGTCCATTACACTTCAATAGTTACTTCCTAATGCAGCAAGCCTCAAAGTATACTACTAAGCATAAAAACTTAAGTACACTTCAAAACCAGTTATCCAGGAGATTCCAGAGGTACATTATTCCCATTCTACATGCTAGAGGACTCAAATGCAAATAGCTAAGAAATTCTACCCCCCCACACTTAAATCATGCATTGTCCACAATGAATGACACATAAATAAATGGTGGATGCAGAAATAGAATCAACAGGCATTGAAAAAGAAATGTATGAAAAGAAAATGAGAAAAGAGTTGAAACTACTCCCTGGAAGGTGCTTCAGAAGGGTGGTCGGTGGATGGTTGAGAGTTAGACCGTAGAGGTCGGGATGAGGTGCGCGGCCGCCAAATCTGCTCCACTGCTGGTGTGATGTCAGCATCGTCCGCTGGATCCTGAAATGTGGGTGGACGAGGTGGAGGTGGAGGCTGGAGTCCCAAGGACTGACACATCATCTGTAGAGTGGATTGCACCCACTGGTGATGTGCCAGCTCATAGGACATTCACTGATGCCTATGATGTCTTTCCCTTCTATTGTCCAGGATCAGGCGGTTGACTCGGGTTCTGGTGCCATCTATTTCGACTTTAATCCGAGCCAACTGCCTCTCAAGAGCTGTTAGTTTCCTATCTTCCTCGTCAGCTTCAGTGGACGGGATAGTAGGAGGTGATTGTGGCGGGAAAGGTGCGGATGTGCTTGGCTCCTCCGCCGGTGGTTCTTCAGGTAGTGGTGGTGCATCGCTCACGGGGGCCTCCATTTCTGGCGCTGCAGGTTGTGGACTGCCAGGTACAGCTCTTGGTGGAGCACCGGCTAGGACAAAGTAGGTGCCCTGGCTGTCAGTACGGCGCTCCACCATCCCCATTGCCCTCAGGGTGTCCATGCCCAGCGGCAAAGGTCGACAAGCGACCGTGAGGGTAGGCTCGTCACCCAATACATCCAGGTGGCGAGCGAGGCGGGTGATGACTGAACCTCCGCCTATAGCTCCAAAGTTCCCTTGCTGGAGATAACCCTTGACCAGCTGCAGGAAGGCGTACCCAGATGGCAATGCCTCTTCTCCTTTATGCATTGGAGAAAGAAGAGGTCCCTCTTACTCACGACGCCTGTGCTTTCCTTTCTCGCGTTCAATGAGTGCACCAGCAACTTGTGGATGTATCTGAGTGCTGGTGATCAGAGGGTAGACGCCTTGGACCTCTTGGCTTCATAAGTGGCTTCAGTGCTCACTTTTTGCCAACATTCTACCGGATCTTCGCTGGTGAAGGACCAGTCCAGCAAGAATGTGTCTTGTGGTCTGAGCGCGGTAGGTTGCTCTCCAGCCAACCCTGCTGCCTCAGTGAATTCTTGAAGGTTCATGTTATGCATGAAAGAGCCGAGACGGAACTGGATACTGTCGGGCTCATATCACGTAGAGTTGGTTGGTGTGAAAGTAGTGTTGATCTCTACAGTGGCGAGAAACTCCAGGGTGAGTTCTCTGTATGCCGGTTCCTAGAGCTCGAAGACGTTGCCCTACTATCCTGGACTGAGGAGTTGGCGAATCTCCTCATCGATTCCTAGCTCCTGTAACACTAGCCATATCGGGTATCAGCTAGGTTCAAACGGCTTTGTGGAGAGCTTGGCCAATCGCTCCCGATGTTTAGCACCTTTAAAACGGAGGAAGGGGTGGATGGATGTGTCAGGGGCCCCTGACCTCCTCTTCTTAGCTAGAGGAGAAGGTGATTCTGGAGGGTTTGGACGGTTCTTCCTTGTCTTCAATTTCTCCCGGCGAGGTTGTGCGTCATCAGTACGCTTTGTCATTTTGGTGTCCTGGAAAACAAATTTAATAAGTAAGTCAACAAACATGGACAAATGAGCACACAAGAGTGGTACCACAAAACGGAATATGCATGCAAAATCCAGTTGTTGCAGAACATTGGGCTATTTCAAAATGGGAAAATGCATGTCTATATGGTAAAACCGCAAGTCTCAAAACAGTAATTCAGCAAGCATTCTCAGAACATCAGTACATGCACAGATTTATTCAATGGCCATTCCCACATCATCAATGCAATAGAATCAGATTTCAATTTCCACCAGCAGTTAATCAACTGAAATGCTAATTCCCACATGTTTACTAACCCAACACAACTCTAACAGCAATAATTCAACAAAGAGTTATACACAAGGCAGCAGGGTAGTAAAATTGAAATTCAGTATACCAGTTCAGTGCCCCACATTATCTCTCGAATCCTATCTCATTTTCATAATTCCAATTTCTAACATCAGATATTTAACCAAGTCATCACCATCAATTACCCCACTAACAATTAAACAAAATCAGGTTCCTCAACCAGGATTTATTCTCTGGTCATAGTACAATAGAATTCAACATCAATTCCTACTGTGCTAGACAAGAAAATCAGATAATCCACAAATCCCTGAATCAATTTCCACAGCAATGATCATTACCAGATAAGAAGACACAATCTATACATGAATTTTCAAGTGAATTAACAAATTCCACAGGACAATATCCATGATAGTGGCTACAATGAGGAATTTGTAAAATGAACAAATGCCCCCAACAAACAACTTGCAATAGATTAACAGAATTTACAGCATGAAATTATAGTGGTGACAGTAATGAGAATTGCAAGATAACAGTATTTGCTACCAACTTCCTCAACATCAGCAGATTCCCAAAAGCAATAGTAATCAATAGCAATGCTAAGTAACACTAATTGCAAGAAAGATAAACCAATTCCGCAACACCACACATGCCCTAAAATCAAATGCAGAAGCAGCATTCCATTTGTTTTTAACAGTTATTCATGGGACAATCAACCTTCCCTCAATTAATATACTAAATAAAGCAAGTAAAACTCAACAATACTTCTCAATCAAAATAGGCAGAAGTGATAGACTAACATAAAGAATGAATACATACCTGTGGATGAAGTAAGAAATGAGCAGAAATTGAACTTGTGAAGAATGCAGAAAGTAACCGAGAGTGCTGGTGTGGGGTGGTGTGGAAACTTGATTCAAGCAAGAAATTGAGACTTTGAGGATAGGGATTGGCCGGAAATGATGGTGGGATGCTCGGAAAAGCTAGGGATTTGAGAGAGAATTAGAAAAAGAGGGATTTCTGAAGTGAATGAATGTCCCTCGAACAGAGCTTTTAAACTTTTCTGGGAGACAAGCCCACTACACGGCCGTGTTTTGTGGTCGTGTCGTGCTTTAAGGGAGAGACACGGGGAGAACATGCGGGGTGTTTAAGTGACATGGGGATGTTGTTTAAGTGACACGGGCGTGACCGCCCCGTGTCTCAGACCGTGTCCAAAGTGAGAATATTTGAATTAAGTGACACGGTCACAACACGGCCGTGTTAGTGACCGTGTTCGTGATCTGGCAAAATTAAATACTTACCTGAGACAACACATGGGCATGTCTAGGGACAATTAATTCTGGGTAAATGACACGGGCGTGTCAGAGACCGTGTCTGCCTGTTGGATTCCTGTGAGAGTTGCACGCTCACTGCCACGGCCATGTGTGTACCCGTGTCTCTCCTCTGAGCTCTCTGTATGGTGAACACGGGTCACGACACGGGCGTGTTCCAGACCGTGTAGTATTCCTGAGCTCTCTGCCCTCTTCACACGGGTCATGACACGGGCGTGTCACTGGCCGTGTTCTCTCCTGATATACCCAAAACAAAACTTAATGAACAAAAATGACAAAAATGAAGATGAAAAACAAAGACACAATGAAAACAACTAAAAGTAAATAAGGACAAAGGGTTAAAAACTTAGGTTGCCTCCCAAGAAGCGCTTAATTTTAAAGTCCTCAGCCGGACTATCTCGGAGATTATGCTGATGCAGTGAGGACCATTGAAGAAATGTGGTGTTTAACCCCATCTCCCCAGTAATGCTTAAGTCGTTGCCCATTAACCTTGAAACTCCTTCCCATTTCTCTGTCAGCCACCTCAATAGCTCCTTAGGGGTATACTGTCTTGACCATAAATGGTCCTGACCACCTTGATTTCAGCTTTCCCGGAAAGAGTCTTAGTCTTGAATTGTACAGCAAGACTTGTTGTCTTGGTTCAAAAATCCTTTGGATGATTTTTTTATCATGCCATTGCTTTGTCTTCTCCTTGTAAAGCTTGGAGCTCTCATAAGCTTTATATCTGAATTCATCCAGTTCGTGAAGTTGAAGTACCCTTTTTTCCCCTGCTTTTGCCAGGTCAAAATTTAGGATCATAGTGGCCCACCATGCTTTGTGCTCTAATTCGACAGGCAAATGACAAGCCGTGCCATACAATAACTGGTACAGGGACATACCAAGAGGTGTCTTTAATGCAGTGCGGTATGCCCAAAGAGCATCATCAAGCTTCAGGGCTTAATCATTTCTAGAGGCGTTAACAGTCTTCTCAAGAATTCTCTTCAACTCTCTGTTTGACACTTCAACTTGACCACTGGTTTGTGGATGATATGGAGTTGCTATGCGGTGCCTCACTCCATACTTGATTAGTAAAGCGTCCATTCGCTTATTGCAGAAGTGAGTGCCCTCATCACTGATCAAAGCTCTTGGAACTCCAAATCTTGAGAATATATTCTTCTTGAGGAAACTCATAACTATTTGAGCATCATCGGTTCTGGTGGCAGTTGCTTCAACCCATTTAGACACGTAATCGACTGTGACCAGACTATACTTATTAGAGTATGATGATGGGAAATGACCCATGAAATCTATTCCCCAAACATCAAACAATTCAACTTCAAGTACTGAATTCAGAGGCATTTCATGCCTTTTTGAGATGTTGCCAGTCCTTTGGCAGCAGTCACACGTCTTCACATAGTCGTAGGCGTCTTTGAAGATTGTTGGCCAGTAGAACCCTGATTGGAGAACTTTGGCAGCTGTCCGATCTCCACTGAAATGGCCACCATAGTTTGAAGCATGGCAATGCCACAATATATCCTTCACCTCTTCTTGTGAGACACATCTCCTCAAGAGCCCGTCAACACATTTTCGCAGCAAATAAGGCTCGTCCCAGACATAGAACTTAGCCTCATGAAGGAATCTCTTTAACTGTTGGGAGTTTAAATCCACAGGTAGGACCTTAGCAGCTTTGAAGTTTGCAAAATCAGCATACCATGGCAAGCTGTGCACTGCCAAGAGTTGTTCGTCTAGGAACTCCTCATTGATGGGAAGAGGTGTAGCTTGGTTCTTCTCTTATTGCTCAATCCTAGACAGGTGATCAACCACCACATTGTCCATGTCTTTCTTGTCCTTGATCTCCAGATCAAATTCTTGCAATAGCAAGATCCAGCGGATGAGCCTAGGCTTGGAATCCTGTTTAGCAAAGAGATACCTAAGAGCTGCATGATCAGTATATACAATAACCTTGGCACCTACTAAATAAGAGCGGAATTTATCAAATGCAAAAACAATAGCTAACAACTCTTTTTTAGTGGTGGCATAGTTAAGTTGAGCAGAATCTAACACATGACTTGCATAGTATATGGCATGCAATAACTTGTTTTTTCTCTGCCCCAAGACAGCACCTACAGCTATATCACTAGCATCACACATAAGTTCAAAAGGTAAATCCCAATTAGGTGGGATCACCACAGGGGCAGTAATCAACTTTTGCTTCAATGTATTAAAAGCTAACAAACATTCCTTATTGAAAGCAAAAGTTTCATCTTTAACAAGTAGGTTACACAGGGGTTTAGCAATTTTAGAAAAATCCTGGATAAATCTTCTATAAAAGCCTGTGTGTCCCAAAAAACTACGCACCCCTTTGACATTAGTAGGAGGGGGTAATTTTTCAATCACCTCTACTTTAGCCCTATCGATCTCTATCCCCTTGGCAGAAATTTTATGCCCTAAAACAATCCCCTCTCTGACCATAAAATGGCATTTTTCCCAATTCAAAACCAAATTGGTTTCTTGACATCTTTTTAACACTAAAGACAGATTATGCAAGCATATATCATAAGAAGAGCCAAAAACAGAAAAGTCATCCATAAATATTTCTATAAATTTCTCATTCATGTCAGAGAATATGGAAAGCATACACCTTTGAAAAGTGGCCGGGGCATTGCACAATCCGAATGGCATCCTACGATATGCATACACTCCATAGGGGCAAGTGAATGCGGTCTTTTCCTGATCCTCCGGAGCTATGGCAATTTGGTTGTAACCCGAATACCCGTCCAGAAAACAGTAATGCTCTTAATCGGCTAGGCGCTCTAGCATTTGATCTATAAATGGGAGAGGTAAATGGTCCTTCCTGGTGGCATCATTCAGTTTTCTGTAGTCGATGCATACGCGCCATCCCATGACTGTTCTCGTGGGAATTAGTTCATTCTTTTCATTCATCACCACTGTTGTCCCTCCTTTCTTGGGCACCACCTGAACTGGGCTCACCCATGAACTGTCCGAGATGGGGTAAATAACTCCAGCATCTAGGAGTTTTACCACTTCCTTTCGCACTACTTCCTTCATGATTGGATTCAGTCTCCTTTGGGGTTGTACAACAGCTTTATGGTTCTCTTCCATGAGGATCTTGTGCATACAAAAAAATGGACTGATGCCTTTTAAATCAGCAATCGACCATCCAATGGCGCTCTTATACCTCCTCAACACCCATAACAGTTTTTCCTCCTCTACCTTAGTTAATTCGGAATTTATGATAACGGGAGAGGAATTATTCTCACCAAGGAAGGCATACTTCAAAGTCAGCGGCAGTGGCTTGAGCTCAACTTTTTGGAGATTGCTCTCGATCCACATTCTTTTTTAATTCTTCTAGCTTAGGTGGTGCGGATGTCGAATACGATGGTAGAGCATCCAATAATGCTACATGTTCTGCGCATGCTGAATCTCCTGCTAAATCAATTATGGTCACTGCATCCACCAAGACTCTTTCAAGAGGACAAGAGGTTAGATTCTCTCTGAACGTGCCAGCAATGATAGAGTCCAGAATATCCAGGTGGAAGCATTCCTCTTTCTCCATAGGGTGTTGCATCGCACTAAACACATTGAAGATCACCTTCTCATCTTGAACTTTCAGAGTCAGAGTCCCATCAGCTATATCTATTAATGCTCTCCCAGTAGCTAGAAATGGCCGTCCCAAGATCAGCGGAATCTCTCCATCCTCCTCCATGTCTAGGACAACAAAATCCACCGGAAAGATGAACTTGTCAACCTTAACCAAGACGTCCTCTACTAAACCGTAGGGATGTTTGATAGATCGGTCGGCAAGCTGCAGCGTAATCATGGTGGGTTTTGCTTGACCAATTCCTAACTTTTTGAAGATAGATAGAGGCATGAGGCTCACACTCGCTCCCAGATCACATAATGCCTTCCCAAAAGTGATGTCTCCAATAGTGCACGGAATGGAGAAACTCCCTGGATCTTTGAGCTTTGGAGGCAATTTCCTCTGTAGAATAGCACTGCACTCCTCAGTCAACATGACTGTCTCATCATCTCCGATTCTTCTTTTCTTGGTCAGAAGATCCTTCATAAATTTCACATAGGATGGCATTTGTTCCAGTGCTTCAGCAAAAGGTATGTTTATCTGTAATTTCTTGAAAACCTCTAAGAACTTGCTGAATTGCTTTTCATCCTGGTGTTTCTTGAGCCTTTGAGGAAAAGGCACCTTGACTGGAGGTATTGTAGCACAAGGTCTCGTCAATTTCTTCCCCTCTTCTCCACTTTCTGCCTCAGTGGGACGGCTAGATGCTGTGTTCCCATTTGTCCTAGTTACCTTATCATCTTTCTCTTCTGGTGTTTCTTGTCTTGGGATGGGCTCCAACACTTTTCCACTCCTTGTAGTTATGGCCTTCACATGCTCCTTAGGATTTCTGAACCCGCTCTTGGTTTCCTCCATAAACGTTGCAGTTTTCTGAATGAAACCCGAGGTTTGAGTGGTCAATTTCTCTAGTGCACTCTCCAAAGAAGGACTTTTCTCATTGGTTTGAGGTTGTGAAGCATAACCTTGAGTTGTCTGATGTGGGGACTGATACGAGTAGTTGGGTCTGTGGGAACCCCCTTGATTTTCTTGATTACCCCATGAGAAATTTGGGTGATTCCTCCACCCTGGATTATAAGTAGGAGCATAAGGATTATTCTGAGGTCTTGAAGGATTTCCTATGTAGTTCACTTGCTCTTGAGACACTGGAGGGCCAAACATGTTGCCCGGGCACTCTTCATTTACATGGCTCCTTGCACAAAAGTCACAAACTGGTGGAGAAAAGTTGACTGCATTCACGTTGACAGTCTCAAACTTCTTGGACAGCTCAGCCACCTGTTGTGTTAATAGCTTGTTTTGGGCTAACAGTGCGTCTAGTGTCCCGACTTCCATTACGTCTCTCTTGACTATGGATCTCTCTCCTTGACTCTGGTAGTCATTACAAGCCATCTTCTCAAACAAATCCCAGGCTTGCTCCGGAGTTTTATAATTCACAGCTCCTCCTGCTGTAGCATCCACATTTCCCTTTGTGTGAGGAAGCATACCGTTGTAAAAACTCTGCACTTGGATCCAAAACTCAAACGAGTGATGCGGACATCTCCTCAGTATATCATTGTACCGCTCCCAAGCCTCACTCAACGATTCTCCATCTTGTTGGCGAAATGAAGTAATTTCTGTCCTCAACC
>QAOA01008473.1:1922018-1950251 GCA_003255065.1 Cercis canadensis
GGAGTTTTATAATTCACAGCTCCTCCTGCTACAGCATCCACATTTGCCTTTGTGTGAGGAAGCATACCGTTGTAAAAACTCTGGACTTGGATCCAAAACTCAAACGAGTGGTGCGGACATCTCCTCAGTATATCATTGTACCGCTCCCAAGCCTCACTCAACGATTCTCCATCTTGTTAGCAAAATGAAGTAATTTCTGTCCTCAACCTTGCTGATTTGGAAGGAGGGAAATATCGAGCGAGAAACTTATTCCCCAAATCTGACCAAGTGGTGATGCTGCCCCTTGGTTGAGAATCCAACCAGCTTCTGGCCTTATCTCGCACAGAAAAAGGGAAGAGCCTGAGTCGAATTGCATCATCACTAACCCCATTCAACTTCACCGTGTCACAAATCTGCAAAAAGTTGGCTATGTGTCCATTTAGATCTTCTAGCACACTTCCACTGAACTGATTATGCTGTACTAGCTGAAGCAGAGCCAGTTTGAGTTCAAAGTGATTGGCTTGAACCGGTGGTCCTGTTATACTCACTCCACATCCTGCGGCTGTTGGGATGGAATATTCCATGAGCGTTCGCGGTGGAGGGTTTTGTCCAACTCCATTGCCATTATTGTGCACTGGAGGATTTTGGTTTTGTTCTGCCATAACTGTCAGATGTGCTTGTCTTGCTCCTCTAGTCTACTTGCGAAGTCTTCGAGCTGTTCTCTCAATCTCAGGATCAAAAGCTAATGAGCTGGAATCGAGAGTACCTCGCATACACCAAGATTAAAGTAGGATAAGCAATTGAGAGAAACAAGTTAACAACAGATAAAATATTTGAACCAGATTTACTAATAAGAATTTCAAAATCCAAATTAGGACCTAGTTGGTTACTATTAATATTGCTAATATACCGTTAATCCCCGGCAACGGTGCCAAAAACTTGATAGGACTTTTTCCGGCAAGTGTACCGGGTCACACAAGTAATATAGTAGTGAGTAGAGTATCGTTCCCACGAGGATTAAGGCTAACAACTACCAATTTCACCAATAAAGATTCTATTTGGAAAGATAAATGGTTTGGATTGAAGGCAGCCCTGGAATGAGCAGCTGCAATTAACTAAGTAACAAAACTCCAACAATATCGTAACAATCTTTAAGAAACAATCTAAATGTGAGATTGATAATAAAAATGAGAAAGGTTAGGGGTTGATTTCATTCACTTGCAAATACGATTCCCTCATAGACAAGGTAATCTCAGAAACAATATTGGACTACTTATTTCAGTTACAATTCCTTTGTTGTTGGTTCATTTCCTTAAAGTGATTGAACCCAATTCCTTGGTGAAACAATCCTCCCTATACCAATTACTTGTCCAATTCCTTGACACAACTAATTAATCTAGGTGATTTGGTTCTAGGAAATTAATCTGATACCACCTAAACGAAGTTATCTATTCCTAGATTAACTCAATTTAGGACAGAATTTACAGAGCACATTCAAATCTTACTATTCCTAGTATTGAAACGAATCTCTTAACCATTCAAATGGTAGCTAAGCATTTAAAGGCATTAATAACAGTAAATTCCATTGAACAAAAGGAGTTGTAATAAAACAAGTTTATTCAATCTTGAAACTTCATTACAATTGAATTACATCAAACCCCCAACAATAAGAATTTAGCTACTCATACTTGAATTCAATAAAAACAAATAAGTACAGTTTAACATGAGATGAAAAGAAGAGAAGAAGAAGAAACTCTATGACGATCCAGTTCCAATTGCTCCCCCTTCCTCTCTAGTTCTTCTGCTCCTTTTTTCCCCAGTACCGCCTCCCTGACACATGCATTAGATTTCCTTTTTATCCTTGTGTAGAATTAGGTCATTTGGTCAAAAATAGCTCTAAAACGGCTCTGACACAGCTGTGTTCCTTTTTGGTCCTGGGCGTGTCACTTATGTTGCATTTCTGGCCATTGAACATGGGATCAGACACGGCCGTGTTCATCTTCTGGTCCTGGCCGTGTCTGTTAGACATGGCCCGTGCTCTTCTCTGGTCTGGGCGTGTCCTTTCTTTGTAGCCTCTGCCTGTTCAACACGGCCTATCACACGGCCGTGTTCTTGTTTTTCCTTGACCGTGTTTGCCCTTAGACTAAGCCTTTGTTCTCTTGGACATTCTGCTTGATCAACACGGCCTTGGACACGGCCGTGTCTGTTCCTGTCTGAGGCCGTGTTTGTCCATGAGCTTGAGCAGTAGCCTCTGGATGTTAGACACGGGGTACACACGGCCGTGTTACTGCCCATGTCTACTTAAAAACTTGGTGTATGGCTGCTTTCCTTGCCATTTTCTCCATGGATTGCTTCCAGATTCTTCACATTTCCTGATTACCCATCTTTGTACCTGTCAAAGCCAATTTATGGATTAAACGCCATGTTTAGAGAGGATTTGCTCACAATTAAGAATTCAGTATTAAAGCATCGATTTTATAGTCCTAAAAGACCAGTATCAAATACCCCCACACTTAGACATTTGCTTGTCCTCAAGCAATGAAAATTAGAACATGTGCCTTAGGTGCTTTCCCTGGACAAACAATTCCATTTCTACGAAAAATTATGCAAGGCACCCTACAATGAACAATTGCATTATTCAGTTTCTACTTCAGCTTATGGACTCAGTCATTGCTTAACAGTTTGCCTTAGCTACACTCTCAGTATCTAGAAAGAATTACCCTGTGCTTATTACTCTATTATAATAACAAACAAGAATATCAATACTCAAAGCTAAAAATTCAAGTGTTGTTATTCTCTCTTTTCTTCTTTTTTTTTTCTTGCATAGTTAGGGGTCCTAGGATGTGGTGTCCGGTCATTGCCTGCGACCCACATTCAACTAGTTATGCTTCATTGGCATACTCATATCCTTCTCCAGTTTCAGGCACAGAAGGTAGAGGAGCAGAGCCCCACTATGCTCATAATGTATCACCACTCGAAATCAAATAATTTTTTTTTTTTAAATAAAACAACAATGAAAGACGAGTATTCAGCATAGGGTATTCTAACTACAACTTTAAGTTTAGCAAGTGTAAACTAATTTCTAGCACTCCTAAGTCCATTACACTTCAATAGTTACTTCCTAATGCAGCAAGCCTCAAAGTAGACTACTAAGCATAAAAACTTAAGTACACTTCAAAACCAGTTATCCAGGGGATTCCAGAGGTACCTTATTCCCGTTCTACATGCCAGAGGACTCAAATGCAAATACCTAAGAAATTCTACCCCCCCCCCCCCCCCCCACACTTAAATCATGCATTGTCCACAATAAATGACACATAAATAAATGGTGGATGCAGAAATAGAATCAACAGGTAGTGAAAAATAAATGTATGAAAAGAAAATGAGAAAAAAGTTTAAACTACTCCCTGGAAGGTGCTTCAGAAGGGTGGTCGGTGGATGGTGGAGAGTCAGACGGTGGAGGTCGGGATGAGGTGCGCGGTCGCCGAATTTGCTCCACTGCTGGTCTGATGTCAGCATCGTCCGTTGGATCCTGAAATGTGGGCGGACGAGGTGGAGGTGGAGGCTGGAGTCCCAAGGACTGACACATCATCTGTAAAGTGGATTGCACCCACTGGTGATGTGCCAGCTCATAGGACATCCACTGATGCCTATGATGTCGCTCCCGCCGGTTGTCTAAGATTAGGCGATTGACTCGGGTTCTGGTGCCATCTACTTCGACTTCAATCCGAGCCAACTGCCTCTCAAGTGCTGTTGGTTTCCTATCTTCCTCGTCAGCTTCAGTGGACGGGATAGTAGGAGGTGATTGTGGCGGGAAAGGTGCGGACGTGCTTGGCTCCTCCGCCGGTGGGTTCTTCAGGCAGTGGTGGTGCATCACCTATTGGGGCATCCACTGCTGGCTCCTCGACTGGTGGACTGCCAGGTACCACTCGTGGTGGAGCACTGGCTATAGCAAAATATATGCCCTGGCCGTCTGTGCGGCGCTCCACCATCCCCATGGCTCCGAGGGTGTCCATGCCCAGCGGCAGTGGTCGACAGGCGACCGTGAGGGTGGACTCATCACCCAACACATCCAGGCGGCGAGCTAGGCGGGTAATGATTGATCCTCCGCCGATGGCTCCGAAGTTGCCTTGCTGGAGATAGCCCTTGATTAATTGAATGAAGGCATATCCCAGGTGGCAATGGCTCTTCTCCTTGATGCATTGGAGGTAGAAGAGGTCCCTCTTACTCACCACGCCTGTGCTCTCCCTTCTGGCGTTCCCTAATGAGTGCACCAGCAGCTTGTGGATGTATCTGAGTGCTGGTGACCGGAGGGTGGATGCCTTGGACCGCTTGGCTTCATAAGTTGCTTCAGTGCTCACTTCGAGCCAGCATTCTGCCGGGTCTTTGCTGGTATAGGACCAGTCCAGCAAGAAGGTGTTCTCTGGCCTGATTGCTGCAGACAGCTGTCCAACTAACCCTGCCGCCTCAGTAAACTCCTCCAGGTTCATGCTATGCATGAACGAGCCGAGACGGAATCTGATCGAGTCTGGCTCATACCACGTCGTGTTGTTAGCTGTGAAAGTGGTGTTGATCTCCACAGTTGTGAGAAACTCCAGGGTGAGTTCTCTGTATGCCGGTTCTTGGAGCTCGATGACCTCGACAGTGGCGAGAAACTCCAGGGTGAGTTCTCTATATGCTGGTTCCTGGAGCTCGAAGATGTTGCACCACTGACCTGGACTGAGGAGTTGGCGAATCTCCTCATCGATGCCAAGCTCCTGCAACACTAGCCATACCGGGTATCGGCTAGGTTCGAACGGTTTTGTCGAAAGCTTGGCTAGCCGCTCCCGATGTTCGGCACCTTGAAACCGGAGGAAGGGGTGAATGGATGTGTCAGGGGCCCCTGACCTTCTCTTCTTAGCTGGAGGAGAAGGTGATTCTGGAGGGTTTGGCCGGTTCTTCCTTGTCTTCAGTTTCTCCCGGCGAGGTTGTGCGTCATCAGTACGCTTCGTCATTTTGGTGTCCTGGAAAAAACAAATTTACTAAGTAAGTTGCCAAAACAGTAATTTAGCAAGTATTCTCAGAATCTCAGTAATTCGACAAAGAGTTATACACAAGGCAGCAGGGTAGTAAAATTGAAATTCAGTATACTATTTCAGTGCCCCACATTATCTCTCGAATCCTATCTCATTTTCATGATTCCAATTTCTAACCTCAGATATTTACCCAAGTCATCATCATCAATTACCCCACTAACAATTCAACAAAGTCAGGTTCCTACTGTGCTAGACAGGAAACTCAGATAATCTATCCACAGTAATGATCCTTACAAGCTGAGAAAACACAATCTATGCATGAGTTTTTGGATAAATTAACCAAATCCACAGGACAATATCCATGATAGTGGCTAAATGAGGGATGGTAAAATNGTAAAATGAACAACTGTCCCTAACAACAACTTGCAATAGATTAACAAAAATTCAGCATGGAATTAGAATGGTGACAGCAATGGTGATTTCAGCATAACACCCTCAACCTCACTAAATTCCCCCAATGATCTATTCTTACAGTCAATTCAGTATACTATGCCATTCTAGGTAAAATTATGCAGATTATGCAGATAACACCCTCAACCTCACTAAGCACAGATTATGCAGCAGTTATTTCAGTGTTATTATGGTTCCAATTCTGATGCAACCTAGGTAAAATTCCCTCACTCAATTCATATTATGCAGACAACAATCATAGAGCACATAAATTATACAGATAACCACCATATGAACTAAGCTAGGCACATAGAGCAAACACTCATAATCAAAACATAGCAGAAGACAAGAAGAATTAAGAATGTCATACCTGTAGGAAGCAGAGTAATCGAAAATTGTAAAAGAACTGCTGCAATGTGTGTGCTGATGTGGTGAAATGGAAAATATGACTAAGGCAAGGAATTTGGTGCTTAAATGAGCTGGGATTGGCCGGAAATGGGTAGGGGATGCTCGGAGAAGCTAGGGATTTGAGAGAAAATGAGAAGAAGGGGAATTTCAGAAGTGATGAACTGCCCTGCGATTTCAGCTTTTAAAGTTTCTGATTGACACGCCCACAACACGGCCGTGTTCTGTGGGCGTGTCGTGCTGTAAAATAGGGACACGGGATAAACACGCGGGGTGTTTAAGTGACACGGGGGTGTTTTTTAAGTGACACGGGCGTGACCGCCTCGTGTCTTAGACCGTGTCCAAAGTTAGAATATGTGAATTAAGTGACACGGTCACAACACGGCCGTGTTTGTGACCGTGTTCGTGATCTGACAGAATTATAAACTTACCTGAGACAACACCTGGCATGTCTAGGGACGATTCATTCTGGGTAAATGACACGGGGGTGAACACGGGCGTGTTACAGACCGTGTCTGCCTGTTGGATTTCTGTAAGTGGTACACGTTCACTGCCACGGCCATGTGTGTGCCCGTGTCTCTCTTCTGAGCTCTCTGGACCTCGAACACGGGCATGGACACGGGCGTGTTCCAGGCCGTGTTGTATCTCTGAGCTCTCTGCCCTCTTCACACGGCTCATGACACAGGCGTGTTACAGACCGTGTTCCCTCCTGAGATACCAAAAACAAAATTTAATGAACAAAAATGACAAAAATGAAGATGTAAAGCAAAAACAGAATGAAAACAACTAAAAGTAAATAAGGAGAAAGGGGTAAAGACTTGGGTTGCCTCCCAAGAAGCGCTTAATTTTAAAGTCTTCAGCCGGACTATCTCGGAGATTATGCTGATGCAGTGAGGGTCATTGAAGAAATGTGGTGTTTAACCCCATCTCCCCAAAAATTTTCATGCACTCACACAATTAATCCATTAAAAACAAACACATGCAATTTAATATTCTTATACTGACAATTCAAGCACAAATTGCCCAAAGAAAGGTATGTCTATCCATTTTGATCTTTATTGCTTTACAACTTGCACTGAAGACGCATTGACTTGTAATCTAGTCATGCAGATATTCTCACGCCAGAGGGATGAGATACGAATCCTTCATTCAATCTAGAAGGAGAGGCTATAAGAAAGAATGGCCAATAACTAAATATCACATTATGGTACCAGCCATTCAATTATTATCTACATTGCATCTCAGAGAATAAGGCCATGGAGTGGAACCCCAAGGTGGTCCTGATTCTAACCTTCCTGCTTTTTTTTTTTTTCTGCTGAAAGGTCCTAATTCTAATTTTATGTTACCCATTGTCTATGTCTTCCTAGTTATAAAGCGTGAAGGCTCCACAAGCACAATTGCCAATTGGTACAAGCATGTGACTAGCTACGTGCGGTGACGAAGACTTCAGAAAAGTCTTAGAAAAATCTAGTCATTATACGGGATCCTTTCTATTTCGCTTTTCTCCCTATTTTTATTTTGATCATTGCTATTTAATTACATAAATCTTGTCAAAATTTTGCTTGGTGGAATAAAACAAAGTGGTAAAAACCACTTATTTTCCTAAGAAAGATTATAATCCGACAACATTTTGAAAACAAAATCAGAAAAACTTTTCTTGGTGGCCGACGTTTTTCTTGTATTCTTCTGTTTTTCCCCTCACAAGTATGAAAAGAACCCTATTCCAGTGTCAACTTGCTTTGCAGACTTCAACACACAACATGATCTTTTTATTAAGTGTGAAATTTATTTAAACCTTACTAGTTGCATAAAATTTTAGCAGGTAAAAGCAAAAGGTGTGCTAGCTAGCTAGCTAACAGTTAGGCACTATTTTACACACTTTATATCAATTTCACTTCTATAAAAAAAATTTTAATATGAATATATTCTTGTACGTATATCATCACATTATAAGCGCAAAGATGAACTTAGTGACACCAATATTCTTTTTCTGAAGAAATGAGGATGTAAATCTTTCACTCATATCCGAAGGAGAGACCAACTCAAAGAATAAACATATAATAGGAATTCGGAAACTATAACTGAAAAAATCATACAATTGAATGTTAGGTGATGGATCTAATTCAAAGCCATAGAGTGGGAACAAAAGGTGGACCTAGCTAGTTCTCAAACAATATTAGTGGTCCATCACATAGCTACACGATATAGAATGACGTCTGACGCATGCAGCAGGAAATAAGTTGTCCTTCTGAGTGTGAAAGCTCCACAAGCACAACCAGTAGAAGGATGTGACTCCGGAACACTAATCGGGACCATTTCTATGAGTCTATTCATTTGCACCCACCACTCAACTACATGCCCACTGTGAACCTAAACATATATGTCTACATCTAAATTGAAAGAAACCAGTAAAACTTTACAAGATTTTATGGAAGTTTTAATCTAATAATTCAGATAATGCTAAAAACAGGAACCCTAGAATCTCTCCTCCAGAATTGCGCCCTAGCTGGTGCGCAACTATCATTTACATTTTATTTGGCTTTTCTCCCCCGCTGTATTTTTTTCCCCTTCACCACAGTTTAAAACACAATACGATCTTCTTGTCAAGTCCTAAGTTATTGAAATCTGGGTGGCAGGAAGGAAGTTTAATGGAGAATTGTAAAAGGTGTGGTAGCTATCTAATAGTGGCACTGTGGTACCTGAGCTCAATTTCAATTTTACAACTTTTCTGCAATATGAATATTCTTGTAAGTTATCAGTTCTCACATTTTAAACGCAACTTGACTAATCTATCTTCTCGGTATGATTAAAGGCAGATTTTTCCTCATCAAGATTAAGGGAATTACAAAGAAACTCGTTGTGGCCTAACCTCAAGAAATTGCATATGCATGGTATACTGTACTATTTGATTTGTTGTCTTGTGTTCTGAAGTCGTTTTTATGTTTATATCCATTTTGCTTTCTATTTTATTATGTTAATCTGTAGGTTTGTTGTTGGATATGTATCAATTTGGTAATCATGAGAATAATTCTATGTAAAATGCCCCATTTTCTGTAAAAGTATTTGATTTCCTCTGCTCATGTATTGTTTCTGAATTGATCATGCCGTAGTAAGTGATCAGTAGCATTTCTAGTTCTTTCCTTCTCTATAATATCAATGTTAATTTGTGGTTACTATTAACAGATTTATTTACCATTGCCTCAAATCAAATCTGAGCTTGCGCAATACCTACCTAGCTAATGGGATATTAGGTATAATTTGAGTTCCTTTTTCATTGTCAAAATGTAAAACCAAACAGACTCCAAATTCCTTTTTCAGAATGCCATTATTAACACTCTTGTGAAAGGCATCTTATGTCGATATTAGGAATTCTAAATTATGTATTAGGCAATCAGTTATATCACAAAGAGTAATGCTATTATTATATATTTACGCACAACATAGTGTTAAATCATATCATACTATAATACAGTTGATAAAATTCAAGTTTCACTAAATCCACTTAATTAAATTTTTTTAATACCACTCAAATTCTACCATTGCAACTACGATGACAAAGTATGTCTAGTGTACAATTAAACTTACTCTATCAGAAATGTACTTAATTTCAAGTTATATCGATTATTTTTACAGATATGTAAATATATATTTCTCTTTCACTTTTAGTACACATATGAATTTAAGTCAATTCTGTTTCACCAACAAAAAAAAAAGAATTTAAGTCAATTCACGATAAATTCACTTAAACTTGTTTAACATCGTTGAAATTAATCTCTACATTTTTACACCTAAACGTGTGAGTAAACATCATTTTTCAACAATGTTTTACAATACCCAAAACGTCTCGTTGGGCAGAACAACTTCAAAATGCCTCCTATAGTCTTATGACAGCCGCTAACTATTATTTTGACTTTAATAATATATTTTTCTCTCAAAGTTTTGAAAGATTTTCATTTGTAGTTTCTCTTATTTCAATTTCAACAATTTCGTCCTTATAATTTTTAAATGACAAAATAATTTGTTGGCTTCAAAAGTTTGAAAAAAAACACCATTTGGTTCCAAACATGAAGGACTTTCAATTTAATTCCTCTCATACCCTGTGAAATATCTAAAATACTCCTTAGTACTATATGAGTATTTTGCTCACATATTGATTATCCTTGAGTGCTATGTGATTATTATATTTAAAAATAAATGAAATAATCACATGCATAATATGAAGGAGTATTTTAGATATTTCATACGATAGAAGAGGAATTAAATTAAAATTTATCTATATTTAAAACTAAATAATCTTTTCCTTTAATTTTTAGAACCAAACAATAATTTTTTCTTTTTGGATTGAANATTTTTTCCTTCTGATTTCATAGACAAGCTATACCACATAGGAATGCTGATATCATACACCCAACAAATCAAACATTTGCATTTGTATTAGTTTGCTTATATAAATTTTGTTAATTAAATAAATATTAATAAACAAACTGATTGAACATAAGCGTAAGTGGATGGGCAAACAAGGAAAAAAGCAAAGAACATAAGTGTAAGTGCAAATATTGAACACACAAACCAAATCCCATCAATTTTAGAAATCATTTCCCTGTTTGTGAAGANATACCACATAGGAATGCTGATATCATACACCCAAAAATCAAACATTTGCATTTGAATTAGTTTGATTATATAAATTTTGTTAATTAAATAAATATTAATAAACAAACTGATTGAACATAAGCGTAAGTGCATGGCCAAACAAGGAAAAAAGCAAAGAACATATAAGTGTAAGTGCAAATATTGAACACACAAACGCAAATCCCACATCAATTTTAGAAATCATTTCGTTTTTCTCTGAACTAAATAGTCATTTAGCCGAGTTGTAACAAACGCACGCTCCTCTTGCGGTGTTACCCTCTTTGTTATCTGGTTCTGAATGCAAGACGTCAACCTCTTAATTTCCCTGTTTGTGAATAGACAAAGTGACAAATTAATAAAACACAACTACTGAAGAAAAGCCAAATAAAAAGTAAATGACAGTTGCACACTATTGGTGTGTATTATCTTAATTATTATTATAAAACTTTAGTACAATATCGAGAAGTTTCATTGGATTTCCTGTTAAATTAAATGTAAATACATGTATTGGATTATGTTGTTGCCTAGCCAAGTGGTGTATACAAATAAATACACAGAGAAATGGTCCCGAGTAGATGAAGGGGATATGTCCGAAGACTTGACAAGTCTTGGGTGCCAGACCGGTGATGAGACTTTTTCCGGCAAGTATACCGGGTCACACAAGTAATATAATAGTGAGTAGAGTATCGTTCCCACGAGGATTAAGACTAACAACTACCAATTTCACCAATAAAGATTCTATTCAGAAAGATAAATGGTTTGGATTGAAGGCAGCCCTGGAATGAGCTGCTGCAATTAACTAAGTAATAACTAAGTAACAAAACTCCAACAATAACGTAACAATCTTTAAGAAACAATCTAAATGTGAGATTGATAATAAGAATGAGAAAGGTTAGGGGTTGATTTCATTCACTTGCAATTCGATTTCCTCATAGACAAGGTAATCTCAGAATCAATACTGGACTACTTATTTCAGTTACAATTCCTTTGTTGTTGGTTCATTTCCTTAAAGTGATTGAACCCAATTCCTTGGTGACACAATCCTCCCTATACTAATTACTTGTCCAATTCCTTGATACAACTAATTAATTTAGGTGATTTGGTTCTAGGAAATTAATCTGATACCACCTAAACGAAGTTATCTATTCCTAGATTAACTCAATTTAGGACAGAATTTACAGAGCACATTCGGATCTTACTATTCCTAGTATTGAAACGAATCTCTTAACCATTCAAATGGTAGCTAAGCATTTAAAGGCATTAAGAATAGCAAATTCCATTCAACAAAAGAAGTTGTGCTAAAACAAGTTTATTCAATCTTGAAACTTCATTACAAATGAATTACATCAAACCCCCAACAATAAGAATTTAGCTACTCATACTTGAATTCAATAAAAACAAATAAGTACAGTTCAACATGAGATGAAAAGAAGAGAAGAAGAAGAAACTCTATGACGATCCAGTTCCAATTGCACCCCCTTCCTCTCTAGTTCTTCTGCTCCTTTCTTCCCAAGTACGGCCTCCTTTCACACATGCATCCTATTTCCTTTTTATACTTGTGCAGAATTAGGTCATTTGGTCAAAAATAGCTCGAACACGGCTCTGACACGGCCGTGTTCCTTTCTGGTCCTGGGCGTGTCACTTAAGTTGCATTTCTGGTCATTGAACACGGCCGTGTCACTTAGACATGGCCCGTGCTCTTCTATGGTCTGGGCGTGTCCTGTCTTTGTAGTCTCTGCCTGTTCAACACGGCCCCTCACACGGCCGTGTTCTGCTCTTTCCTTGACCGTGTTTGCCCTTAGACTAAGTCTTTGTTCCTTGGACATTCTGCTTGATCAACACGGCCTTGGACACGGCCGTGTCTATTCCTGTCTGAGGCCGTGTTTGTCCATAAGCTTAGCAGTAGCCTCTGGATGCTAGACACGGGGTACACACGACCGTGTTACTGCCCGTGTCTACCTGAAAACTTGGTAGATGGCTGCTTTCATTGCCATTTTCTCCATGAATTGCTTCCAGATTCTTCTCATTTCCTGATTACCCATCTTGGTACTTGTCAAAACCAATTTATGGATTAAAACACCATGTTTAGAGAGAATTTGCTTACAATGCAGGTAAAAATTCAGTATTAAAGCATGGATTGTATAGTCCTAAAAGACAAGTATCAAATTCCCCCACACCAAGACATTTGCTTGTCCTCAAGCAATGAGAACTAGATCTTGTGCCTTAGGTGCTCTCCCTGGACAGACAATTCCATTTCTATAAAAATCTATGCAAGGCACCCTACAATGAGCAGCTGCATTATCCAGTTTCTATTTCAGTTTATGGACTCAGTCATCACTTAACAGTTTGCCTCAGCTACACTCTCAGTAACTAGAAAGAATTACCCTGTGCTTATTACTCTAATCTAATAATAGGTAAGAATAACAACAATCCAAGCTAAGAACTCAAGAATTATTCTTTTCTCTTCTTTCTTTCCTTTTCTTTTCTTTTCTTTTCTTTTCTTTTCTTGCATAGTTAGGGGTCCTAGGATGTGGTGTCCGGCCATTGCCTGCGACCCACATTCAACTAGTTATGCTTCATTGGCATACTCATATCCTTCTCCAGTTTCAGGCACAGAAGGTAGAGGAGCAGAGCCCCACTATGCTCAACATGGATCACCACTCGAAAACAAATAATGATTTTTTTTTTTTTAAATGAATGAAAAAAAACAGTACTCAGCACAGGGTATTCTAACTACAAACATCAAGTTTAGCTAGCATAAACAAATTTCTAGCACTCCCAAGTCCATTACACTTCAATAGTTACTTCCTAATGCAGCAAGCCTCAAAGTAGACTACTCGGCATTAAAATACTTAAGTAACAATTTAAAAAAAAAAAAACAAGTCATCCAGGAAATTCCAGAGACACAATGTTTCCGTTCCACATGCCAGAGGATTCACATGCAAATTTCTACATCTAGTCTTATATTATTCTACCCCCCCACACTTAAATCATGCATTGTCCACAATGAATGGCATACAAATAAAAGGTGGATGCAGAAATAGAATCAACAGGCATAGAAATATTAAAGAATGAAAAACAATGAGAGAATAGTTTGAACTACTCCCTGGAAGGTGCTTCAGAAGGGTGGTCGGTGGATGCTGGAGAATCAGGCCGTGGAGGTTGAGATGAGGTGCGCGGCGGCCGAATATGTTCTACCGACGGGGCGATGTCGGCATCGTCCGCTGGATCCTGAAAGGTAGGCGGACGAGGTGGCGGTGGAGGCTGGAGTCCCAAGGACTGACACATCATCTGTAGAATGGATTGCACCCACTGGTGATGTGCCAGCTCATAGGACATCCACTGATGCCTATGATGTCGTTCCCGCCGGTTGTCCAGGATCAGGCGGTTGACTCGGGTTCTTGTGCCATCGACTTCAACTTCGATCTGAGCCAACTGCCTCTCGAGGGTTGTTGGTTTCCTGTCTTCCTCGTCAGCTTCAGTGGACGGGATACCAGGAGATGGTTGTGGCGGGGAAGGTGCAGATGTGCTTGGCCCGGCTGTCGGTGGTTCTTCATGTGGTGGTGGTGCATCGCTCACCGGGGCCTCCACTGCTGGCTCCTCGACTGGTGGACTGCCAGGTACCGCTCGTGGTGGAGCACCGGCTATAGCAAAATATATGCCCTAGTCGTCTGTGCGGCGCTCCACCATCCCCATGGCTCTGAGGGTGTCCATGCCCAGTGGCAGCGGTCGACAGGCGATCGTGAGGGTGGACTCATCACCCAATACATCCAGGTGGTGAGCTAGGCGGGTAATGATTGATCCTCCGCCGATGGCTCCGAAGTTGCCTCGCTGGAGATAGCCTTTGATTAATTGAATGAAGGCATATCCCAGGTGGCAATGGCTCTTCTCCTTGATGCATTGGAGGTAGAAGAGGTCCCTCTTACTCACCACACCTGTGCTCTCCCTTCTGGCGTTCAGTGAGTGCACCAGCAGCTTGTGGATGCATCTGAGTGCTGGTGACCGGAGGGTGGATGCCTTGGACCGCTTGGCCTCATAAGTGGCTTCAGTGCTCACTTCGAGCCAGCATTCTGCCGGGTCTTTGCTGGTATAGGACCAGTCCAGCAAGAAGGTGTTCTCTGGCCTGATTGCTGCAGACGGCTGTCCAGCTAACCCTGCCGCCTCAGTGAATTCTTGAAGGTTCATGCTATGCATGAAAGTGCCGAGACGGAACCGGATACTGTCGGGCTCATACCACGTAGAGTTGGTTGGTGTGAAAGTAGTGCTGATCTCTACAGTGGCGAGAAACTCCAGGGTGAGTTCTCTATATGCCGGTTCCTGGAGCTCGAAGACGTTGCCCCACTGTCCTAGACTGAGGAGTTGGCGAATCTCCTTATCGATTCCTAGCTCCTGCAACACTAGCCATACCGGGTATCGGCTAGGTTCAAACGGCTTTGTTGAGAGCTTGGCCAATCGCTCCCGATGTTCGGCACCTTGAAAACGGAGGAAGGGGTGGATGGATGTGTCAGGGGCCCCTGACCTTCTCTTCTTAGCTGGAGGAGAAGGTGATTCTGGAGGGTTTGGACGGTTCTTCCTTGTCTTCAATTTCTCCCGGCGAGGTTGTGCGTCATCAGTACGCTTTGTCATTTTGGTGTCCTGTAGGAAGCAGGGGTAATCGAAATTTGCAAAAGAACTGCTGCACTGTGTGTGCTGATGTGGTGAAATGGAGAAATAAGACTAGGGCAAAGAATGTGGTGCTTAAATGGACTAGGATTGGCCGGAAATAGGTGTGGGATGCTCGGTATAGCTAGGGATTTGAGAGAGAATGAGAAGAAGGGGAATTTCTGAAGTGATGAAATGCCCTGCGAATTCAGCTTTTAAAGTTTCTAAGTGACACGCCTACAACACGGCCGTGTTCTGTGGACGTGTCGTGCTTTAAGGGAGAAACACGGAGGGAACACGCGGGGTGTTTAAGTGACACTGGGGTATTGTTTAAGTGACACGGGCGTGACCGCCCCGTGTCTCAGACCGTGTCCAAAGTGAGAATATTTGAATTTAGTGACACGGTCACAACACGGCCGTGTTAGTGACCGTGTTCGTGATCTGACAAAATTATATACTTACCTGAAACAACACATGGGCATGTCTAGGGACAATTAATTTTGGGTAAGTGACACGGGGGTGAACACGGGCGTGTCAGAGACCGTGTCTGCTTGTTGGATTCCTGTGAGAGTTACACGTTCACTGCCACGACCATGTGTGTGCTCGTGTCTCTCCTTTGAGCTCTCTGTATGGTGAACACGGGTCACGACACGGGCGTGTTCCAGACCGTGTAGTATCTCTGAGCTCTCTGCCCTCTTCACACGGTTCATGACACGAGCGTGTCACTGGCCGTGTTCTATCCTGAGATACCAAAAACAAAACTTAATGAACAAAAATGACAAAAATGAAGATGTAAAACAAAGACAGAATGAAAACAACTAAAAGTAAATAAGGAGAAAGGGGTAAAAACTTGGGTTGCCTCCCAAGAAGCGCTTAATTTTAAAGTCCTCAGCCGGACTATCTCGGAGATTATGCTGATGCAGTGAGGGCCATTGAAGAAATGTGGTGTTTAACCCCATCTCCCCAGTAATGCTTAAGTCGTTGCCCATTAACCTTGAAACTCCTTACCGTTTCTCTGTCAGCCACCTCAATCGCTCCATAGGGGTATACTGTCTTGACCATAAATGGTCCTGACCACCTTGATTTCAGCTTTCCCGGGAAGAGTCTCAGTCTTGAATTGTACAGCAAGACTTGTTGTCCTGGTTCAAAAATCCTTTGGATGATTTTTTTATCATGCCATTGCTTTGTCTTCTCTTTGTAAAGCTTGGAACTCTCATAAGCTTTATATCTGAATTCATCCAGTTCGTGAAGTTGAAGTACCCTTTTTTCCCCTGCTTTTGCCAGGTCAAAATTTAGGATCTTCGTGGCCCACCATGCTTTGTGCTCCAATTCGACAGGCAAATGACAAGCCTTGCCATACACTAACTGATACGGGGACATGCCAAGAGGTGTCTTCAATGCAGTGCGGTATGCCCAAAGAGCATCATCGAGTTTCAAGGCCCAATCCTTTCTAGAGGCGTTGACAGTCTTCTCAAGAATTCTCTTCAACTCTCTGTTTGACACTTCAACTTGATCACTGGTTTGTGGATGATATGGAGTTGCTATGCGGTGCCTCACTCCATACTTGCTCAATAAAGCGTCCATTCGCTTATTACAGAAGTGAGTGCCCTCATCACTGATCAAAGCTCTTGGAACTCCAAATCTTGAGAATATATTCTTCTTGAGGAAACTCATAACTATCTGAGCATCATCGGTTCTTGTGGCAGTTGCTTCAACCCATTTAGACACGTAATCAACTGCGACCAGAATATACTCATTAGAGTACGATGATGGGAAAGGACCCATGAAATCTATTCCCCAAACATCAAACAATTCAACTTCGAGTACTGAATTCAGAGGCATTTCATGCCTTTTTGAGATGTTGCCGGTCCTTTGGCAGCGGTCACACGTCTTCACATAGTCATAGGCGTCTTTGAAGATTGTTGGCCAGTAGAACCCTGATTGGAGAACTTTGGCAGCTGTCCGATCTCCACTGAAATGGCCACCATAGTTTGAAGCATGGCAATGCCACAATATATCCTTCACCTCTTCTTGTGAGACACATCTCCTCAAGAGCCCGTCAACACATTTTCGCAGCAAATAAGGCTCGTCCCAGACATAGAACTTAGCCTCATGAAGGAATCTCTTTAACTGTTGGGAGTTTAGATCTACAGGTATGACCTTAGCAGCTTTAAAGTTTGCAAAATCAGCATACCATGGCAAGCTGTGCACTACCAAGAGTTGTTCGTCTGGGAACTCCTCATTGATGGGAAGAGGTGTAGCTTGGTTCTTCTCTTGTTGCTCAATCCTAGACAGGTGATCAGCCACCACATTGTCCATTCCTTTATTGTCCTTTATCTCCAGATCAAATTCTTGCAACAGCAAGATCTAGCGGATGAGCCTAGGCTTGGAATCCTGTTTAGCAAAGAGATACCTAAGAGCTGCATGATCAGTATATACAATAACCTTAGCACCTACTAAATAAGAGCGGAATTTATCAAATGCAAAAACAATGGCTAACAACTCTTTTTCAGTAGTGGCATAGTTAAGTTGAGTAGAATCTAACACATGACTTGCATAGTATATGGCATGCAATAATTTGTTTTTTCTCTGCCCCAAGACAGCACCTACAGCTATGTCATTAGCATCACACATAAGTTCAAAAGGTAAATCCCAATCAGGTGAGATCACCACAGGGGCAGTAATCAACTTTTGCTTCAATGTATTAAAAGCTAACAGACATTCCTTATTGAAAGCAAAAGTTTCATCTTTCACAAGTAGGTTACATACGGGTTTAGCAATTTTAGAAAAATCCTGAATAAATCTTCTATAAAAGCCTGCGTGTCCCAAAAAACTACGCACCCCTTTGACAGTAGTAGGAGGGGGTAATTTTTCAATTACCTCTACTTTAGCCCTATCGACCTTTATCCCCTTGGCAGAAATTTTATGCCCTAAAACAATCCCCTCTCTGACCATAAAATGGCACTTTTCCCAATTCAAAACCAAATTGGTTTCTTGGCATCTTTTTAACACTAATGACAGATTATGCAAGCAATTATCATAAGAAGAGCCAAAAACAGAAAAGTCATCCATAAATATTTCTATAAATTTCTCATTCATGTCAGAGAATATGGAAAGCATACACCTTTGAAAAGTGGCCGGGGCATTGCACAATCCGAATGGCATCCTCCGATAAGCATACACTCCATAGGGGCAAGTGAAGGCGGTCTTTTCCTGATCCTCCGGAGCTATGGCAATTTGGTTGTAACCCGAATACCCGTCCAGAAAACAGTAATGCTCATGACCGGCTAGGCGCTCCAGCATCTGATCTATAAAAGGGAGAGGGAAATGGTCCTTCCTCGTGGCATCATTCAGTTTTCTGTAGTCGATGCATACGCGCCATCCCGTGACTGTTCTAGTGGGAATTAGTTCATTCTTTTCATTCATCACCACTGTTGTCCCTCCTTTCTTGGGCACCACCTGAACTGGGCTTACCCATGAACTGTCCGAGATAGGGTAAATAACTCCAGCATCTAGGAGTTTTACCACTTCCTTTCGCACTACTTCCTTCATGATTGGATTTAGTCTCCTTTGGGGTTGTACAACAGCTTTATGGTTTTCTTCCATGAGGATCTTGTGCATACAAAAAGATGGACTGATGCCTTTTAAATCAGCAATCGACCATCCAATGGCGCTCTTATACCTCCTCAATACCCGTAACAGTTTCTCCTCCTCTAACTTAGTTAATCCGGAATTAATGATAACGGGAGAGGAATTATTCTCACCAAGGAAGGCATACTTCAAGGTCAGCGGCAGTGGCTTGAGCTCAACTTTTGGAGATTGCTCTTGATTCACCTCCCTTTTTAATTCTTCTAGCTTAGGTGGTGCGGATGTCGAATACGATGGTAGAGCATCCAATAATGCTACATGTTCTGCGCATGCTGAATCTCCTGCTAAATCTATTATGGTCACTGCATCCACCAGAACTCTTTCGAGAGGACAAGAGGTTAGATTCTCCCTGAACGTGCTAGCAATGATAGAGTCCAGAATATCCAGGCGAAAGCATTCCGCTTTCTCCATAGGATGTTGCATCGCACTAAACACATTGAAGATCACCTTCTCATCTTGAACTTTCAGAGTCAGAGTCCCATCAGCTACATCTATCAATGCTCTCCCTGTAGCTAGAAATGGCCGTCCCAAGATCAGCGAAATCTCTCCATCCTCCTCCATGTCTAGGACAACAAAATCCACCGGAAAGATGAACTTGTCAACCTTAACCAAGACGTCCTCTACTAAACCGTAGGGATGTTTGATAGACCGGTCGGCAAGCTGCAGTGTAATCATGGTGGGTTTTGTTTGACCAATTCCCAACCTCTTGAAGATAGATAGAGGCATAAGGCTCACACTCGCTCCCAGATCACATAATGCCTTCCCAAAAGTGATGTCTCCAATAGTGCACGGAATAGAGAAACTCCCTGGATCTTTGAGCTTTGGAGGCAATTTCCTCTGTAGAATAGCGCTGCACTCCTCAGTCAACATGACTGTCTCATCATCTCCGATTCTTCTTTTCTTGGTCAGAAGATCCTTCATAAATTTCACATAGGATGGCATTTGTTCCAGTGCTTCAGCAAAAGGTATATTTATCTGTAATTTCTTGAAAACCTCTAAGAACTTGCTGAATTTCTTTTCATCCTGGTGTTTCTTGAGCCTTTGAGGAAAAGGCACCTTGACTGGAGGTATTGTAACACAAGGTCTGGTAAATTTCTCCCCCTCTTCTCCACTTTCTGCTTCAGTGGGGCGGCTAGATACTATGTTCCCATTTGTCCTATTTACCTTATCATCTTTCTCTTTTGGTGTTTCTTGTCTTGGGGTGGGCTCCAACACTTTTCCGCTCCTTGTAGTTATGGCCTTGATATGCTCCTTAGGATTCGGAATAGTATCACTGGGCAAGGACCCTTGAAGTCTGTCTGCCAATTGTCTCGCTATCTGCTCCACTTGAGTTTCCAACTTCCGAATTGATGCATCTTGATTTCTGAACCCGCTCCTGGTTTCCTCCATAAATGTTGCAGTTTTCTGAATGAAAGCCGAGGTTTGAGTGGTCAATTTCTCTAGAGCACTCTCTAAAGAAGGACTCTTCTCTAAAGAAGGATGAAGAAATTAAGCATAAAAAAAGTGCCCTTCAACTCACCAATGATGGGGCTCTGTTGCACGCTATTCTTACTTGCTCAACACTTGTTTAGCATTGGCGTCCACTCCTACTCCTATGTATACAAAGCTGTGGAAGATTTCACAATAAACTGCGGCTCAGATACAAATTCTACTTCATATACTCGGATCTGGATTGGAGACGTTCACTCTCAACTGTTTTCCCTTATTGAATCACAGAAAGACCACTCCTCAGTCCCCGCCAATGCATCTGATTCGGTGCCTCAATCAGTGAACCGAGTCCCCTACAGCAACGCACGTCTTTCTCAAGCTGAATTCACCTACTCATTTCAGCTCACTGATGGACAAAAATTCATTCGGCTTCACTTTTACCCAGCTTCTTACAGCAATTTTAATCGCTTCAACTCCCTCTTCTCGGTGAAAGCAGGCCCATATACCCTTCTTAAGGACTTCAATGCTTCACTTGCTGCTGACAACGACAATGATGATCATGATTATACAGTCTCAAGAGAGTATATCATTAACGTTGTACCAGGTCAGATGCTAAACATAACGTTTACGCCCAGCCACTCCCATCCAGACGCTTATGCTTTTATCAATGGGATCGAGGTCGTTTCTATGCCCACCAACCTTTACTACACTAAACCAGATGACCAAGGGTTCAAGCTGGTTGGTAGCAGCAACTCTCAGTACTTCATCAACAACCAGAGCGCACTTGAGACGGTCTACAGAATTAATGTTGGTGGAAGTCAAATCCCACCGGACCAAGACACCGGTATGTTCAGGAATTGGGACGTTGATACTCCTTACTTGGACCCACTTCATCCAGGTGGTTTTCCTGCTTATTATGATTCCGGACCGAATTACACTGCGCCAAATCAAGTATATCTAACTGCTCGTAGTTACGGGGAGATCGACACTTCAAAGCATAACGTGACTTGGGAGTTTCAAGTGGACTATGGCTTTACTTACATGGTCAGGTTACATTTTTGTGAGTTCGAGGCTGCAGAGATTCAAAAACCAGGAGACAGAGTTTTCCAGATCTTTATAGCTGACAGTTTGGCCGAGAATTATTTTGATGTCATATTGCAGAGTCATGGTAATCTAGTTCCTGTTTATGAGGACTACGCTGTGCTTATGTCAAGTAAGAAAAGCGTGAAGCAACTCAACCTTTCAATTAAATTGCAACCATACCCAGATAAAAGTTCAACCAGCTACAATGATGTCATTTTAAACGGGATTGAAATTTTCAAAATAAACGAGAGTAATGGCAATCTTGGCGGACCCAATCCCGACCCACGTCCATCTCCCACTCAATCTTGGCCGGCACCGACCAATTCATCTGAATCCTCAAAGAAAAAGATCATAATTCCCATTGCCATCATTGCCGCTTTAGGCATAATTTCACTATCTGTTATTGTTTTGTTAATTTTTCGGCGAAAAACCAGAGGTCCACATGTTTCCTTGGTGACCTCCAAATCAAGCAAGGGACAGGGTCCTTCATTGCCATCTGACTTGTGTCGTTACTTCACAATTGCTGAAATCGGAGCCGCCACAAATAATTTCGATGACATTTTAGTTATTGGAATTGGGGGATTTGGTAACGTGTATAAAGGGTATATTGATGCGGGTACCACACCCGTTGCAATCAAACGGCTCAAACCGGGTTCACAACAAGGAGCCCGCGAATTTGAAACCGAGATCGAGATGCTCTCTCAGCTTCGTCACCTCCATTTGGTGTCCCTCATTGGTTACTGTAACGATGGCAACGAGATGATCCTCGTGTATGATTTCATGGCTCGTGGGACCCTTCGTGACCATTTGTATGACTCTGATAGCCAGCCACTTTCTTGGAAGCAACGACTGGAGATCTGCCTAGGTGCAGCGCGAGGACTACACTATCTTCATGCGGGTGCGAAACACAACATCATTCACCGCGACGTTAAAACGACAAACATTTTGTTAGATGAGAAATGGGTGGCAAAGGTTTCGGATTTTGGATTGTCCAAGGTTGGACCCACGGGGATGTCCAAGTCTCACATTAGTACTGTAGTTAAGGGTAGCCTTGGATACTTGGACCCAGAATACTACAAGCGTCAACATTTGACTCTTAAGTCTGACGTGTACTCATTTGGTGTGGTGTTGCTTGAAGTATTGTGTGCGAGGCCACCCTTGCTTCGTACCGTAGAGAAGCAGAAGGCAAGCTTAGTGGAGTGGGTCCATAAATGCCACAAAAAGGGGGAGATTGATCGAACGGTTGATCCTTTTCTGAGAGGAACGGTAACACCTCAGTGTTTAAATAAATATGTTGATATGGCATTCAATTGTTTGCTTGAAGATGGAAATCAACGGCCATCAATGAATGATGTAGTGTGGGGCCTAGAGTTTGCAATGCAACTGCAGGAGAGCATGGAGGGCACTGGGCTTATTAGTGGGACTGAGGTTGAGAAAAAGGGCGAGGAGGAGAGAGCCCTCTTAACAAATATTGTGAATGATGATGTAGAAAGTGATGTGCTGTTCACGAGTACTGATGAATCGTCAACTAAGTCTAAGATGAGCAAGATGACCACGAGCAGTAGTGAGGATCAAGCTTTGGTTTCTGGGATGGTGTTTTCAGAGCTTGCGGACCCAAGAGGGCGATAATTACAATGTAGTTAAGGAGCAATGACATTAAGCCGAGAGATTAAGTCACGTCTGGAGGACAGATTCTAGGGTTCCTGTTTTTAGCATTATCTGAATTATTAGATTAAAATTTTCTTAAAATCTTGTAAAGTTCTACTGGTTTCTTTCAGACATAATACTTTCATATTTTATATATAATATGATGATCATATTTAAATATAAACATAATATTCATATAGTTAGTATTTTCACTGACAAGTTTGCATGTTATTGCTAACAACCAATTAAAAAGAAGTTGAATTAAAATAATAAATATTATTTCATGTAAAAACTTACAAGAATAATTTAAGAGTGATATACCATTTGAACTTTTTATAATATTATCATGAACCTTAGCTAGTGTAATTTCACGGAATCATTACTTGTATTGGGGCTTTGATGGTTCTTGTGGAATGAAAGAAAACGTACATAGTTTGCTTATTGTAAGGCAGCTATGTAGACTGTGTTGAAAGTGCTTTGAGTGTCAAAACATATATTGCCTTTATTTGATCACATCGCTTCCTAATAAGAGATGTATACAAATTTGAGGGATATGATTGTATCAAGTTGAGTATTATTGTTAAAATTAGTCCTAAATTTAAATAATGAGATGCCTTAGGGAGAGATTGTGAATAATACAAATAATATAGCTAGTGACAATATGCACAAATTCAAAGAAAATAAATATTGCCATGGAAATTATATAATATGGATCATTGAGTGCAATTTTTCCTATAGATTCAACAATGGTGTAAGAAATCTTAAGACAAAAGATCCTTATGAGGAGATGGCCTTAGCCCAATTCTAAAGCCCATAAGAAAAACCAATATTTATCATTTCGTTTGAGGTCGGGCTAGGTCTTATAGAATTAGGCCCCAAGACTTCACCAAGTCTTTGACTTCTTGCATGTCTACTCTCAGTCTCAGCTATAATTACATATGTTTTCACTTTTCTTTTTAAATTGTGCTGATTCTACTATTTTCTTGAAATTAGATGTATACGTAATTTATATACACAGAAACTCAAATCTGTGTACTAAGTGTTAGGAACAGTACAACAATTTAGCCTAATATTTAGTAGAAACATATAATGCACAATTTTATATGATAAATGGTATCATATAAGTGAAAAAGTTAAGGTAATTGCTAAATAAATGTGTTTTTGAAGGCACATTCATTTGAAATTGGTAGGATTTTGTTGTAAATAGCTATATTCTTTTAACCAGAGTTTTCTATTCTCAAATTTGAAGGCACACAAAGTATAACTTGTTCATAGATCTTTTACAAAAATTGAGATCTCAAATTCAAATTCCTAATCTCCCACATTTCTAACCAAAAAATGTAGGTCTTATATAACTAATGACAAATTAAAACAATTCATAGAAAGTATACGTTCTTATAATTTTAGGCCGAAATAGAAAATTTGATACCCATCTACTAAGACGCAAAAAAATGTAGTTTGATAAAATTGTTTGAATTTTTTTGGTCACAATAATGTGAAATTATAGTTACTTCTTAATAAATAACTAGTGCCTACCATTTCTTTTTTGAAATACCAAAAAAAAAAACCCTAATTTTGGCAAATTTTCTTAAGCAAATAACAATGCTAGACCAAAAATTGTTAGCAAAAAATAAATACGCATATACTTTTAGTCCAGTTCAGTCCAATCCAATCCAATTTGAACTCAACATTGCTTAATGCTTACTAAGTTGCCATGTTATGGGCCAGCCACTCCCAACCCAAGTTAGAGATGTATGTGAAGGGAAGGAATTTCTTTGTTAGAAAAGTTAAATAATTTAGGGGTTCTATTAGGGTTTATTAAGACCCACCCTTATAGCTTTTGGGTCTTGCCCTTATTGCTAGATTGATGCAATCTGCGTGTAGAAATGTTAAAGGAAATTAAATAATGTAAAACTATATACATTATTACCAAATAGAAAGTGTCACATTATCAAATTAACTAAGATATTTTACTAATAATCAAAGCTTTTAATATCTTTTTTAATATGTGTCAGCATGTGGTTCCATAATTATATAAAAATCTTTATATTGTAGTGGCTTAGCAGATCAAAATTAAATTTAATATAAACTGTTAGGTATGGTTTAATAGTGAGGATTTGATTACTTAATTAGGTGGCATTATGGATTTTTGACTTTATACCATCATGTAACACTAAAAGATTAAATTCAATGTTAAATACAATAGTTTATGGGTTTTTTTTTCTAACATCTTTAGCTTTTGAGATGATTTCTTTGGTGATATTTCTCTTTCTTTGGGTTTAGTAAAGAAATTGGAAGTCCACCGCTCGTGTACCAAATAATTTCTCTTTCTTTTTTCATGTTTTTGGGTTATATTTATGTTGATTTTTTGCTCAAAAAGGAACTCTTGATTTCTCTGTGATGGCTTTGCGGTTTTGATTGAAATTTATTTGTCTTAATCTCAGTATGGGCTGAAATTAAAAGCAATATTGCTCATTAAATTTATTTTGGTAGTTAATGGAGATTTCGTGTAACATTTTAAACATTTGGGGACAAATGCGTTATTTTGTTGTGGCAGACTATCTTATTGAATACTATTTTATTTGGTAGGACACCTAAAAATCATATTCCCCTGTTGTAGAGATAACCCAGACGATTTTATTGACTTTGATACCCAAGAATCAAAATCAACTTTCTTGGATGATAAAACATAAACATGGAATTGAATTCCTTGAGTTTGAGGGGATTAAACTTGAGNAATGAGTCCACTTTTACATACTTGAAAGCGATAGAAACATATGGGTGCCTAATAATTGATGGAAAAGGGATTGGTGAAAACGAAGTAATGAAAAAGTAGGAGTTAATAATTAATCAAGGCGGAGAGGCAGATTATTCTCCCCAAATAGGCCAATAACTTGCTAATTCTGCAGAAAAGTTAAACTAAATTGTTCATAGTCCAGATTTTTTAGTCTATTCATTCAGTACATGGATGCAAGAGTTTTAATTATTCCAGCGTGGCTAATTCTGCAGAAAAGTTAAACTAAACTGTTTGAAAGTGTTGTGTGCGTAGACTTTGAACTTTTACTCTTAAAGACTTCCTTGCTACAACCAGATATGATATAACAAGAAATCTTGATAAGTGTATTGGTTTATAGTGGCCTGCACAAATTTCTTTTCCCTTTTTCTACATGAACTACTCTCTGCAGCTTCATTCAATGATGAGCTTCATTGGTAGTACTACTGCAATAGGAACAACCCTCTACCTCTCTCTATCCCTTGTTTACCTTTTCATAGCAGTTGATGCTTATAGTCCCGTTGATACTTTTAGCATCAACTGTGGCTCCTTCGGCAACTCATCCGATAGTGATCAGACGTGGAGTGGAGACACCGACTCAAAACTCTTGTTCACCATAGGGAGCCAACAAGGCAAGCCACCAGTTGCTGCTCAAGTACTCAGACAACATCCTTCTACCAACTCTGTCCCCTACACCACAGCTCGTCTCTCTTACTCCAACTTCACCTATTCATTCCGTGTCACTGCAGGACAAAAATTCATTCGCCTCTACTTCTACCCAACTTTATATGAACAAGGTTTTGATCGCTCTAAAGCCTTCTTCTCAGTCACATCCGGTACCTTTACCCTTCTTAAGGATTTTAATGCTTCACTCACTGCTGATGCTGATAATGACCCCCTTGATACCGTCTTCAGAGAATATTGCATCAACGTAGATGATGGTCAAAGGCTCAACTTAACTTTTAGTCCAAGCACAATCCAATCAGATTTGTATGCTTTCATCAATGGAATCGAGATTTTGTCCATGCCCACTAATCTTTATTACACCGACTCTCAGAGCCCAGGGTTCCAATTTGTAGGATCGACTACCCTTTATAACATTGCAAACAACTCTGCCCTCAAAACAGAGTACCGGTTAAACGTTGGTGGTAGTGATATCTCCCCTAGAGATGATACAGGTTTACTCAGGTTCTGGGGAAGCGACGATAAATATGTAACAACACCAAGTGCACTTCCTGTTGATTATAGTGATGCCAAGCTTAGCTTCACTGAGGTTCCTAATTACACAGCACCAGATCCAGTCTACAGATCAGCACGGTCTATGGGAATGAATGGGACTCTCAACAAAATCTCTAACCTCACTTGGGAATTCTCTGTTGATTATGGCTTTACCTACATGCTTAGGCTACACCTTTGCGAGCTTAACGCAAACATCACACGAGATGGTGATGAAGCATTCTATATCTACATAGATGACAAGTTGGCTGAGGTTGCTGCTGACGTTCTTGAATTGAGCAAGCAAAAGGGGGTTCCAGTGTATAGAGATTATGCGGTAACAATTCCAGGAAATCAAAACAAGTATACCCTTTCTCTCAAGTTGCATCCTCACACAGACAACAGCATAACTCAATTTTCTAACGCGTTCTTGAATGGACTTGAGATTTTCAGAATCAGCGACCCCAAAAGTAATAACCTCGCCGGACCCAACCCTGACCCTCTTCCACCAACCCCACCCAAGTCTCAGCAACCCACTCAAAACCAAAAGAAAAGTAGCAGCATAACCAAAATCGGCGTCATTGCTGGTGTAGTTGCCGGCGTCGTTTCACTCTTAATTGTCACATCCTTGGTTATCATTCTCCACAAGTGTGCTCCATTTTCCTTTTCCTCCACCAAGTTAACAAACACTGGTGGTTTATCTCTACCGACCCAACTTTGCCGTCAATTGTCCATTTCTGAGATCAGAGCCGCCACTAACAACTTCAACAACATTTTAATTATCGGCGTTGGAGGATTTGGCAACGTGTATAAAGGCTACATCGACAATGGTACCACTCCCGTTGCCATCAAACGGTTGAAACAGGGTTCTCAACAAGGAGCTAACGAATTCAAGACTGAGATCGAGATGCTCTCACAACTTCGACACCTTCATGTAGTTTCTCTTATTGGTTATTGCGCCGACGGCAACGAGATGATCCTTATCTATGATTTCATGGCTCGTGGGACCCTCCGTGACCATCTATACAACACTGATAACCAGCCCTTGTCTTGGAAGAAAAGGATCCAGATTTGCATTGGTGCAGCGCATGGATTGCACTATCTTCATACAGGTGCGATGCACAATATCATTCATCGGGATGTAAAGTCAACCAATATTCTATTAGATGAAGAATGGGTAGCCAAGGTTTCGGATTTTGGATTGTCCAAAGTTGGACCCATGGGAATATCTAGGTCCCACATTACTACAGTGATCAAAGGGAGCTTTGGGTATTTAGACCCAGAATATTACATGCGTCAACGGTTGACTTTGAAGTC
>QAOA01008473.1:1950375-1965833 GCA_003255065.1 Cercis canadensis
TATCATAAGAAGAGCCAAAAACAGAAAAGTCATCCATAAATATTTCTACAAATTTTTCATTCATGTCAGAGAATATGGAAAGCATACACCTTTGAAAAGTAGCTGAGACATTGCACAATCCGAATGGCATCCTCCGATAAGCATACACTCCATAGGGGCAAGTGAAGGCGGTCTTTTCCTGATCCTCCGGAGCTATGGCAATTTGGTTGTAACCCGAATACCCGTCCAGAAAACAGTAATGCTCATGACCGGCTAGGCGCTCCAGCATCTGATCTATAAAAGGGAGAGGGAAATGGTCCTTCCTCATGGCATCATTCAGTTTTCTGTAGTCGATGCATACGCGCCATCCCGTGACTGTTCTAGTGGGAATGAGTTCATTCTTTTCATTCATCACCACTGTTGTCCCTCCTTTCTTGGGCACTACCTGAACTGGACTTACCCATGAACTGTCCGAGATAGGGTAAATAACTCTAGCATCTAGGAGTTTTACCACTTCCTTACGCACTACCTCCTTCATGATTGGATTTAGTCTCCTTTGGGGTTGTACAACAGCTTTGTGGTTTTCTTCCATGAGGATCTTGTGCATACAAAAAGATGGACTGATGCCTTTTAAATCAGCAATCGACCATCCAATGGCGCTCTTATACCTCCTCAATACCCGTAACAGTTTCTCCTCCTTTAGCTTAGTCAATCCGGAATTAATGATAACGGGAGAGGAATTATTCTCACCAAGGAAGGCATACTTCAAGGTCAGCGGTAGTGGCTTGAGCTCAACTTTTGGAGATTGCTCTTGATTCACCTCCCTTTTTAATTCTTCTAGCTTAGGTGGTGCGGATGTCGAATATGATGGTAGAGCATCCAATAATGCTACATGTTCTGCGCATGTTGGATCTCCTGCTAAATCTATTATGGTCACTGCATCCACCAAAACTCTTTCAAGAGGACAAGAGGTTAGATTCTCCCTGAACGTGCTAGCAATGATAGAGTCCAGAATATGCAGGCGGAAGCATTCCTCTTTCTCCATAGGATGTTGCATTGCGCTAAACACATTGAAGATCACCTTCTCATCTTGAACTTTCAGAGTCAGAGTCCCATCAGCTACATCTATCAATGCTCTCCCAGTAGCTAGAAATGGCCGTCCCAAGATCAGCGGAATCTCTCCATCCTCCTCCATGTCTAGGACAACAAAATCCACCGGAAAGATGAACTTGTCAACCTTAACCAAGACATCCTCTACTAAACCGTAGGGATGTTTGACAGACCGGTCGGCAAGCTGCAGTGTAATCATGGTGGGTTTTGCTTGACCAATTCCCAACCTCTTGAAGATAGATAGAGGCATAAGGCTCACACTTGCTCCCAGATCACATAATGCCTTTCCAAAAGTGATGTCTCCAACAGTGCATGAAATAGAGAAACTCCCTGGATCTTTGAGCTTTGGAGGCAATTTCCTCTGTAGAATAGCGCTGCACTCCTCTGTCAACATGACTGTCTCATCATCTCCGATTCTTCTTTTCTTGGTCAGAAGATCCTTCATAAATGTCACATAGGATGACATTTGTTCCAGTGCTTCAGCAAAAGGTATGTTTATCTGTAATTTCTTGAAAACCTCTAAGAACTTGCTGAATTGCTTTTCATCCTGGTGTTTCTTGAGCCTTTGAGGAAAAAGGCACCTTGACTGGAGGTATTGTAGCACAAGGTCTGGTCAATTTCTCCCCCTCTTCTCCACTTTCTGCCTCGGTGGGGCGGCTAGATACTGTGTCCCCATTTGTCCTATTTACCTTATCATCTTTCTCTTCTGGTGTTTCTTGTCTTGGACTGGGCTCCAGCACTTTTCCGCTCCTTGTAGTTATGGCCTTGATATGCTCCTTAGGATTCGGAATAGTATCACTAGGCAAGGATCCTTGAGGCCTGTCTGCCAATTGTCTCGCTATCTGCCCCACTTGAGTTTCCAACTTCCGAATTGATGCATCTTGATTTCTGAACCCGCTCCTGGTTTCCTCCATAAATGTTGCAGTTTTCTGAATGAAAGCTGAGGTTTGAGTGGTCAATTTCTCTAGTGCACTCTCTAAAGAAGGACTCTTCTCATTGGTTTGAGGTTGTGAAGCATGACCTTGAGTTGTCTGATGTGGGGACTGATATGAGTAGTTGGGTCTGTGGGAACCCCCTTGATTTCCTTGATTACCCCATGAGAAATTTGGGTGATTCCTCCACCCCGGATTATACGTAGGAGCATAAGGATTATTCTGAGGTCTGGAAGGATTTCCCATGTAGTTCACTTGCTCTTGAGACACTGGAGGTCTAAACATGTTGCCCGGACACTCTCTATTTGCATGGCTCCCTGCACAAAAGTCACAAACTGGTGGAGAAAAATTGACTGCATTCACGTTGACAGTCTCAAACTTCTTGGACAGCTCAGCCACCTGTTGTGTCAATAGCTTGTTCTGGGCTAACAGTGCATCTAGTGTCCCGACTTCCATAACGCCTCTCTTGACTATGGATCTCTCTCCTTGACTCTGGTAGTCATTACAAGCCATCTTCTCAAACAAATCCCAGGCTTGCTCCGGAGTTTTATAATTCACAGCTCCTCCTGCTGCAGCATCCACATTTGCTTTTGTGTGAGGAAGCATACCGTTGTAAAAACTCTGGACCTGGATCCAAAATTTGAACGAGTGATGTGGGCATCTCCTCAATATATCATTGTACCGCTCCCAACCTTCACTCAATGATTCTCCATCTTGTTGGCGAAATGAAGTAATTTCTGTCCTCAACCTTGCTGATTTGGAAGGAGGGAAATATCGAGCTAGAATCTTATTCACCAAATCTGACCAAGTGGTGATGCTGCCCCTTGGTTGAGAATCCAACCAGCTTCTGGCCTTATCTCTCACAGAGAAAGGGAAAAGCCTGAGTCGAATTGCATCATCACTCACCCCGTTCAACTTCACCGTATCAAAAATCTGCAGAAAGTTGGCTATGTGCCCATTTGGATCTTCTAGCACACTTCCACTGAACTGATTGTGCTGCACTAACTGAAGAAGAGCTGGTTTAAGTTCAAAATGATTGGCCTGAACAGGAGGTCCTGTTATACTCGCTCCACACCCTGCGGCTGTTGGGATAGAGTATTCCATTAGTGTTTGCGGTGGAGGGTTTTGTCCAACTCCATTGCCATTATTGTGCAGCGGAGGATTCTGGTTTTGTTCTGCCATAACTGTCTGATGTGCTTGTCTTGCTCCTCTGGTCTGCTTGCGAAGTCTTCTAGTTGTTCTCTCAATCTCAGGATCAAAAGCTAATGAGCTGGAATCGAGAGTACCTCGCATACACCAAGATTAAAGTAGGATAAGCAATTGAGAGAAACAGGTTAACAACAGATAAAATATTTGAACCAGATTTACTAACAAGAATTTCAAAATCCAAATTAGGACCTAGTTGGTTACTATTAATATTGCTAATATACCGTTAATCCCCGGCAACGGCGCCGAAAACTTGATAGGACTTTTTCCGGCAAGTGTACCGGGTCACACAAGTAATATAATAGTGAGTAGAGTATCGTTCCCACGAGGATTAAGGCTAACAACTACCAATTTCACCAATAAAGATTCTATTTGGAAAGATAAATGGTTTGGATTGAAGGCAGCTCTGGAATGAGCTGCTGCAATTAACTAAGTGACAACTAAATAACAAATAGCAGCTGCAATTAACTAAGTAACAAACTAAGTAACAAAACTCGAATAATATCATAACAATCTTTAAGAAACAATCTAAATGTGAAATTGATAATAAGAATGAGAAAGGTTAGGGGTTGATTTCATTCACTTGCAAATTCGATTACCTCATAGACAAGGTAATCTCAGAAACAATACTGAACTACTTATTTCAGTTACAGTTCCTTTGTTGTTGGTTTATTTCCTTAATGTGATTGAACCCAATTCCTTGGTGAAACAATCCTCCCTATACCAAGTACTTGTCCAATTCCTTGACACAACTAATTAATTTAAGTGATTTGGTTCTAGGAAATTAATCTATTACCACCTAAACGAAGTTATCTATTCCTAGATTAACTCAATTTAGGACAGAATTTACAGAGCACATTCGGATCTTACTATTCCTAGTATTGAAACGAATCTTTGAACAATTCAAATGGTAGCTAAGCATTTAAAGGCATTAATAACAGTAAATTCCATTCAACAAAAGGAGTTGTACTAAAACAAGTTTATTCAATCTTGAAACCTCATTACAATTGAATTACATCAAACCCTTAATACTAAGAATTTAGCTACTCATCTTGAATTCAATAAAAGCAAATAGGTAAAGTTCAACATGAGATGAAAAGAAGAAGAAGAAGAAGAAACTCTATGACGATCCAGTAGCAATTGCTCCCCTTCCTCCTCTAGTTCTTCTGCTCATTTTCTTTCCAAGTATGGCCTCCTCTGACACATGCATCAGATTTCCTTTTATACTTGTGCAGAATTAGCTCATTTATTCAGAAATAGCTCAAACACGGCTCTGACACAGCCGTGTTCCTTTTCTGGACATGGGTGTGTCACTTATGTTGCATTTCTGGTCATTGAACACGGGCTCATACACGGCCGTGTTCTTCTCTGGTCCTGGCCGTGTCGCTTAGACATGGCCCATGCTCTTCTCTGCTCTGGGCGTGTCCTTTCTTTGTAGCCTCTGCTTGTTCAACACGGCCGTGTTCTTCTCTTGCCTTGACCGTGTTTGCCCTTAGACTTAGTCTTTGTTCTCTTGGACATTCTGCTTAATCAACACAGCCTTGAACATGGTCGTGTTTGTTCTTGTCTGAAGCCGTGTTTGTCCATAAGCTTGAGCAGCAATCTCTGGTTGTTAAACATGGGGTACACACGGTCGTGTTCCTGCCTGTGTCTACCTACAAACTTGGTGTAAAGCTGCTTTCCTTGCCATTTTCTCCATGGATTGCTTCCAAATTTTTCTTATTTCCTGATTACCCATCTTTGTACCTGTCAAAGCCAATTTATGGATTAAACACCATGTTTAGAGAGGGTTTGTTCACAATGCAGGTAAGAATTCAGTATTAAAGCATGAATTTTATAGTCCTAAAAGACAAGTATCAAGTGGCATAGTTAAGTTGAGCAGAATCTAGCACATGGCTTGCCTAATATATGGCATGCAATAACTTGTTTTTTCTCTGCCCCAAAACAACACCTACAACTATATCACTAGCATCACACATAAGTTCAAAAGGTAAATCCCAATCAGGTGGGATCACCACAGGGGCAGTAATCAACTTTTGCTTCAATGTATTAAAAGCTAACAGACATTCCTTATTGAAAGTAAAAGTTTCATCTTTAACAAGTAGGTTACACAGGGGTTTAGCAATTTTAGAAAAATCCTGGATGAATCTTCTATAAAAGTCAGCGTGTCCCAAAAAAATACGCACCCCTTTGACATTAGTAGGAGGGGGCAATTTTTCAATCACCTCTACTTTAGCCCTATCTACCTCTATCCCCTTGGCAAAAATTTTATGTCCCAAGACAATCCTCTCTCTGACCATAAAATGGCACTTTTCCCAATTCAAAAACAAATTGGTTTCTTGGCATCTTTTTAACAATAAAGACAGATTATGCAAGCATATATCATAAGAAGAGCCAAAAATAGAATAGTCATCCATAAATATTTCTATAAATTTCTCATTCATGTCAGAGAATATGGAAAGCATACACCTTTAAAAAATGGCCGGGGCATTGCACAATCCGAAATGACATCCTCCGATATGCATACACTCCATAGGGGCAAGTGAAGACGGTCTTTTCCTGATCCTCCGGAGCTATGGCAATCTGGTTGTAACCCGAATACCCGTCCAGAAAACAGTAATGCTCATGACCGGCTAGGTGCTCCAACATTTGATCTATAAATGGGAGAGGGAAATGGTCATTCCTCGTGGCATCATTCAGTTTTCTGTAGTTGATGCATACGCGCCATCCCGTGACTGTTCTAGTGGGAATTAGTTCATTCTTTTCATTCATCACCACTGTTGTCCCTCCTTTCTTGGGCACCACCTGAACTGGGCTCACCCATGAACTATTCGAGATGGGGTAAATAACTCCAGCATCTAGGAGTTTTACCACTTCCTTTCGCACTACTTCCTTCATGATTGGATTCAGTCTCCTTTGGGGTTGTACGACAATTTTATGGTTCTCTTCCATGAGGATCTTGTGCATACAAAAGGATGAACTAATGCCTTTTAAATCAGCAATCGACCATCCAATGACGCTCTTATACTCCCTCAACACCCGTAACATTTTTTTCTCCTCTACCTTAATTAATTTGGAATTGATGATAACGGGAGAGGAATTATTCTCACCAAGGAAGACATACTTCAAAGTTAGCAGCAGTGGCTTGAACTCAACTTTTGGAGATTGCTCTTGATTCACATCATTTTTTAATTCTTCTAGCTTAGGTGGTGCGGATGTCAAATACGATGGTAGAGCATCCAATAATGCTACATGTTTTGCGCATGCTGAATCTCCTACTAAATCAATCATGGTCACTGCATCCACCAAGACTCTTTCAAGAGGACAAGAGGTCAGATTCTCCCTGAACGTGCTAGCAATGATAGAGTCTAGAATATCCAGGCGGAAACATTCTTCTTTCTCCATAGGGTGTTGCATCGCACTGAACACATTGAAGATCACCTTCTCATCTTGAACTTTCAGAGTCAGAGTCTCATCAACTACATCTATCAATGCTTTCCCAATAGCTAGAAATGGCCGTCCCAAGATCAGTGGAATCTCTCCATCCTCCTCCATGTCTAGGACAACAAAATCCACCGGAAAGATGAACTTGTCAACCTTAACCAAGACATCCTCTACTAGACTGTAGGGATGTTTGATAGACCGGTCGGCAAGTTGAAGCGTAATTATGGTGGGTTTTGCTTGACCAATTCCCAACTTCTTGAAGATGGACAGAGGCATGAGACTCACACTCGCTCCCAAATCACACAATGCCTTCCCAAAAGTGATGTCTCCAATAGTGCACGGAATGGAGAAACTTCTAGGATCTTTAAGCTTTGGAGGCAATTTCCTCTGTAGAATAGCACTGCATTCCTCAGTCAACATGACTGTCTCATCATCTTCGATTCTTCTTTTCTTGGTCAGAAGATCCTTCATAAATTTAACATAGGATGGCATTTGTTCCAGCGCTTCAGCAAAATGTATGTTTATCTGCAACTTCTTGAAAACCTCTAAAAACTTGCTGAATTGCTTTTCATCCTGGTGTTTCTTGAGCCTTTGAGGAAAAGGCACATTGACTGGAGGTATTGTAGCACAAGGTCTGGTCAATTTCTCCCCTTCTTCTCTACTTTATGCCTTTGTGGGGCGGCTAGATGCTGTGTTCCCATTTGTCCTAGTGACCTTATCATCTTCCTCTTCTGGTGTTTCTTGTCTTGGGATGGGCTCCAGCACTTTTTCGCTCCTTGTAGTTATGGCCTTCACATGCTCCTTAGGATTTGGAATAGTATCACTGGGCAAGGACTCTTGAGGCCTGTCTGCCAATTATCTCGCTATCTGTCCCACTTGAGTTTCCAACTTCCGAATTGATGCATCTTGATTTCTGAACCCGCTCCTAGTTTCCTCTATAAACGTTACAGTTTTCTGAATGAAAGCCGAGGTTTGAGTGGTCAATTTCTCTAGTGCATTCTCCAAAGAAAGACTCTTCTCATTGGTTTGAGATTGTGAAACATGACCTTGAGTTGTCTGATGTGGGGACTGATATGAGTAGTTGGGTCTGTGGGAACCCCCTTGATTTCCTTGATTACCCTATGAGAAATTTGGGTGATTCCGCCACCCTGGATTGTATGTAGGAGCATAAGGATTATTCTAAGGTCTTGGAGGATTTCCCATATAGTTCACTTGCTCTTGAGACACTAGAGGGCCAAACATGTTGCCCGGGCACTCTCCATTAACATGGTTCCCTGCACAAAAGTCACAACCTGGTGGAGAGAAGTTGACTGCATTCACGTTGACAGTCTCAAACTTCTTGGACAACTCAGCCACCTGCTGTGTTAATAACTTGTTCTGGGCTAACAGTGCATCTAGTGTCTCGACTTTCATTACGCCTCTTTTGACTATGGATCTCTCTCCTTGACTCTGGTAGTCATTACAAGCCATCTTCTCAAACAAGTCTCAGGCTTGCTTCGGAGTTTTATAATTCACAGCTCCTCCTGCTGCAGCATCCACATTTGCCTTTGTGTGAGGAAGCATACCATTGTAAAAACTCTAGACTTGGATCCAAATTTTAAAAGAGTGATGCGGGCATCTCCTCAGTATATCATTGTACCGCTCCCAAGCCTCGCTCAACGATTCTCCATCTTGTTGGCGAAATGAAGTAATCTCTGTCCTCAACCTTGCTAATTTGGAAAGAGAGAAATACCGAGCGAGAAACTTATTCACCAAATCTGACCAAGTGGTGATGCTGCCCCTTGGTTGAGAATTCAACCAGCTTCTGGCCTTATCTCGCACAGAAAAAGGAAAGAGCCTGAGTCGAATTGCACCAACGCTGACCCCATTCAACTTCACCGTGTCACAAATCTGCAGAAAGTTTGCTATATGTCCATTTGGATCTTCTAGCACACTTCCACTGAACTGATTGTGCTGTACTAGCTGAAGCAGAGCTGGTTTGAGTTCAAAGTGATTGGCTTGAACAGGTGGTCCTGTTATACTCGCTCTACATCTTGCGGCTGTTAGGATGGAATACTCCATGAGTGTTCGAGGTGGAGGGTTTTGTGCAACTCCATTGCCATTATTGTGCACTGGAGGATTCTGGTTTTGTTCTGCCATAACTGTCGGTTGTGCTTGTCTTGCTCCTCTAGCTTGCTTGCGAAGTCTTCGAGCTGTTCTCTCAATCTCAGGATCAAAAGCTAATGAGCTGGAATCGAGAGTATCTCGCATACACCAAGATTAAAGTAGGATAAGCAATTGAGAGAAACAAGTTAACAACAGATAAAATATTTGAACCAGATTTACTAACAAGAATTTCAAAATCTAAATTAAGACCTAGTTGGTTACTATTAATATTGCTAATATACTGTTAATCCCCGGCAACGGCGCCAAAAACTTGATGGGACTTTTTCCGGCAAGTATACCGGGTCACACAAGTAATATAATAGTGAGTAGAGTATCGTTCCCACGAGGATTAAAGCTAGCAACTACCAATTTCACCAATAAAGATTCTATTTGGAAAGATAAATGGTTTGGATTGAAGGTAGCCCAAGAATGAGCAGCTGCAATTAACTAAGTAACAAACTAAGTAACAAAACTCGAGCAATATCGTAACAATCTTTAAGAAACAATCTAAATGTGAAATTGATAATAAGAATGAGAAAGGTTAGGGGTTGATTTCATTCACTTGCAAATTCGATTACCTCATAGACAAGGTAATCTCAGAAACAATACTGAACTACTTATTTCAATTACAATTCCTTTGTTGTTGGTTTATTTCCTTAATGTGATTGATCCCAATTCCTTGGTGAAACAATCCTCCCTATACCAATTACTTGTCCAATTCCTTGACACAACTAATTAATCTAGGTGATTTGGTTCTAGGAAATTAATCTAATACCACCTAAACGAAGTTATCTATTCCTAAATTAACTCAATTTAGGACAGAATTTACAGAGCACATTCGGATCTTACTATTCCTAGTATTGAAACGAATCTTTTAACCATTCAAATGGTAGCTAAGCATTTAAAGGCATTAATAACAGTAAATTCCATTCAACAAAAGGAGTTGTACTAAAACAAGTTTATTCAATCTTGAAACCTCATTACAATTGAATTACATCAAACCCCTAACACTAAGAATTTAGCTACTCATACTTGAATTCAATAAAAGCAAATAGGTAAAGTTCAACATGAGATGAAAAGAAGAAGAAGAAGAAGAAACTCTATGACGATCCAGTCACAATTACTCCCCTTCCTCCTCTAGTTCTTCTGCTCATTTTCTTCCCAAGTACGGCCTCATCTGACACATGCATCAGATTTCCTTTTATACTTCTGCAAAATTAGGTCACTTAGTCAAAAATAGCTCGAACACGGCTCAGACACGGCCGTGTTCCTTTTCTAGGCATGGGCGTGTCACTTATGTTGCATTTCTTGGTCAATGAACACGGGCTCATACACGGCCGTGTTCTTCTCTAGTCCTGGCCGTGTCGCTTAGACATGGCCCGTGCTCTTCTCTGCTCTGGGCGTGTCCTTTCTTTGTAGCCTCTACCTGTTCAACACGGCCTATCACACGGTCGTGTTCTTCTCTTGCGTTGACCGTGTTTGCCCTTTAGGCTTAGTTTTTGTTCTCTTGGACATTCTGCTTGATCAACACGACCTTGAACACAGCCGTGTCTGTTCTTGTCTGAGGTTGTGTTTGTCCATAAGCTTGAGCAGCAACCTCTGGACGTTAGACACGGGGTACACACGGCCGTGTTCCTGCCCGTGTCTACCTAAAAACTTAGTGTAAGGCTGCTTTCCTTGCCATTTTCTCCATAGATTGCTTCCAGATTCTTCTCATTTCCTGATTACTCATCTTTGTATCTGTCAAAGCCAACTTATGGATTAAATACCATGTTTAGAGAGGATTTGCTCACAATGCAGGTAAGAATTCAGTATTAAAGCATGAATTTTATAGTCTTAAAAGACAAGTATCACTTTCCCTTTGCTTTGACATATTCACCATATCGTCTACATCGACCTTGATTTTTTTTGTGCATCGTGTCATGAAAAAGTGTAACCATGGCCCTCTGATAAGTAGCTCCCACATTCTTCAACCCAAATGACATTTACCTTATAGCAATAAGTGTCTCAATTCATGATGAACGTAGTTTTCTCTTTATCTTCATCAGCTATTGGAATCTGATTGTACCTCGAATACCCATCTATGAAAGAATATCAGTGATTCTTGGCCGTATTGTCAACAAGCACATCTATGTGTGACAGAGGGAAGTCATATTTTGAACTAACTTTATTCAAATCCCAAAAATCCACACACATCCTTATTCGACCATCTTTTTTTAGCACCGGAACTATGTTGACAACCCATTCAAAATAAGTGGATACGTCTAAAAAACTAGCCTCGATTTGCTTAATCACCTCTTCTTTTATCTTGCTAGACGTTTCATGCCTTATTCTTCTTAGCTTTTACTTAACTGACTTGTAATCTGGAAACAATGAAATGCTATAGGAGATGATGTTAAGATCAAGCCTTGACATATCTTAGTAAGACCAAGCAAATACGTCACTGTACTCTTTGAAAAGATTAATCATTTTTTTTTTAGTTTCTTTCCAATTCTCAGGCTCGAATCCAAGTTTTCAAATTTCATGCCAATTTCCAAGCTTAAATCATAATTTTAAATTTCATGCTAATTCATAAGATTGAATCATGGTTTTAAACTTCATGCTAATTCTTAGACACGAATCATGATTTTTAATTTCCTGTCAAATTCCTAGGCTTGAATTCTGATTTTAAGTTTCCTACCAATTCCTAAGCTCAAATCATTGTTTTAAATTTCTTTCAATTCCAAAGTTCGAATCTTGATTTTAAATTTCTCCAAATTCTTAGGCTCGAATCTTGGGTTTTAAATTTCCTGCCGATTTCCAACCTCAAATCCATGTTTTTAAATTTCATGCCAATTTCCAAGCTCAAATCTTGGTTTTAAATTTTTTGCCAATTCTTAAGATTGAATATTGGTTTTAAACTTCATGTCAATTCCTAGGCACAAATCTAGAGTTTAAATTTTTGTCAATTCCCAGCCTCGAATCATAGTTCTAAATTTCTAGCTAATTCCTAAGCTCGAATCCTGGTTTTCAATTTCTTGACAATTCTCAAGCTTGAATCTTGATTTTAAATTTTTTGACAATTCTCAGGCACAAATTCTAGTTTTAAATTTCTACCAATTCCCAGCCTTGAATCCAGGTTTAAAATTTCCAGTCAATTCCTAGGCTCGAATCTTAGTTTTAAATTTTCTGTCAAAGGCAAAAGTCGAACCCTAGATTTAAATTTCTTACCAATTCCTAGGCTTGAATCTTGGTCTTAAATTTCTTGACAATTCTCATGCTTGAATCCTGGTTTTAAATTTCTTGTCAAAGGCAAAAGTCGAACCCTAATTTTTAAATTTCTTGCTAAAGGCCAGAGACAAACCTTGGTTTCTAAATTTCATGCCAATTCCCAAGCTCGAATCCTTATTTTTATTTTTTTTTCCATTCTAGGATCGAATCTTGTTTTAAATTTTTTTTCCATTCCCAAGCTTGAATTATGGTTTTAAATTTCTATTAATTCCCAGGCTCGAATACTAGTTTTAAATTTCCTATCAATTCCTAGGATTGAATGTTGGTTTTAAACTTCATTCAAATTCCCTTAAACGAATCATGGTTTTAAATTTCTGCAAATTCTCAGGCTCGAATCTTAGTTTTTAATTTCCTGCCATTTTCCATGCTCAAATACTGATTTTAATTTCTACAAATTCCTATGCTCGAATCATTCTTTTAAATTTTCTGCCGATTTCTAAGCTTGAATTTTGGTTTTAAACTTCATGCCCAATCCCAAGCATGAATCCTAGCTTAAAATTTTTGCCAATTCTTAGTCTCGAATCCTGGTTTTAAATTTAAGTCAATTCTCAGGCTCGAATCCTAGTTTTAAATTTCCTGCCAATTCCAAGGCTCGAATCTTAGTTTTTAAACTTGTTGACAATTTCCAAGCTCAAATTCATAGTTTTAAATTTCATGATAATTCCTAAGCTTGAATTCTAGTTTAAATTTTTTTGCAATTCTAAGACTCGAATCTTAGTTTTCAATTTCTTGCCAAAGAGCAGGGTTGAATCCTGGTTTTTAAATTTCTTGCCAATTATTAAGCTTGAATCATAGTTTTAAATTTTTTGCCAATTTCTAGACTCGAATTTTAGTCTTAATTTTTTTTTTTCATTTCCAGGCTCGAATCCTAGGTTTTAAATTTCCTGTCAATTCTGAGACTTCAATCCTGGTTTTTAATTTTTTTTCCACTCCAGGCTTGAATGCTAGTTTTTAAATTTATGCCAATACCCAGACTCAAATCCTGGTTTTAAATTTTTGACCAACTCTTAGGCTCGTATCTTTTTTTTAAACTTCATGTCAATTCCAGGCACGAATACTGGTTTTAAGTTTCTGCCAATTCTCAGGCTCAAATACTGGTTTTTAAACTTCTTGTCAATTCCCAAGCTCGAATTCTGATTTTTAAATTTCATGCCAATTCCTAAGCTTAAATCCTAATTTTTGAATTTCTTGACATTTCTCAAGATCGAATCTTGATTTTAAATTTTTGTCATTCTTAAGCTCGAATCCTAGTTTTAAATTTCTTGTCCAAGGCCGAGGTCGAACCCTCGTTTTTAAATTTCATTCCAATTTCCAAGATCGAATCCTTATTTTAAATTTCCTGCCAATTTCCAAGCTCGAATCCTGATTTTAATTTTTTTTTTCCATTCCCAGGCTCGAATTCTGGTTCTAAATGTTTGTCAATTCTTAAGATCAAATCTTGGTTTTAAATTTTTGTCATTCCTAAGTTCGAATCCTAGTTCTAAATTTCTTGCCCAAGGCCATGGTCGAACCCTCATTTTTAAATTTCATTCCAATATTCAGGATTGAATCCTGATTTTAAATTTCTTGTCAATTTCCAAGATCGAATTCTGGTTTTAATTTTTTTTCATTCCTAGGCTTGAATTCTAGTTTTAAATTTCCTAGCAAATCCTAGGATCGAATTTTTATTTTAAACTTCGTGCCAATTCCCAAACATGAATCTTTGCTTTAAATTTCTGCCAATTTCTAGGCTCAAATCCAAGTTTTATATTTCCTTCCAATTTCAATGCTTGAATCCTAGTTTTTTAAATTTCATGTCAATTCTTAAGCTTAAATATTAGTTTTAAATTTTTGTCATTCATAGGCTCGAATATTGATTTTAAATTTCTTTCCAAAAGCTAGGGTCGAACCCTAGTTTTTAAATTTTATGCTAATTCTCAGGCTCGAATCCTAGTTTTAAATTCCTGCCAATTCCCAGGCTCGAATCCTAGTTTTAAATTTCCTACAAATTCCTAAGATCAAATCTTGGTTTTAAACTTCATGTCAATTCCCAAACACGAATCCTAATTTTAAATTTCTGTAAATTTTCAAGTTCGAATCTTGGTTTTTAATTTCTTGCCATTTTCCATGCTCGAATACTAATTTTAAATTTCTGCAAATTCCTAGGCTCGAATCATGCTTTTAAATTTTCTGTCAATTCCCAAGCTCGAATTTTAGTTTTAAACTTCATGCACAATCCCAAGCATGAATCTTAGCTTAAATTTTTTGCCAATTCTTAGGCTCAAATACCGGTTTTGAAATTTAAGCCAATTCCTAGGCTTGAATCTTAATTTTAAATTTTTTGCTAATTCCAAGGCTCAAATCTTGGTTTTAAGTTTCCTGCAAATTCTGAAGCTCGAATCTTGGTTTTAAAACTTGCTAACAATTTCCAAGCTCGAATTCATACTTTTAAATTTCATGCTAGTTCCTAGGCTCGAATCCTGATTTAAATTTTTTGTAATTCTAAGGCTCGAATCCTGGTTTTCAATTTTTTGCCAAAGGCCAGGGTCGAACCCTGGTTTTTAAATTTCTTGTCAATTCCTAGGCTTGAATCCTAATTTTAAATTTCTTGCAAATTCCCAGTCTCATATCTTAGTCTTAATTTTTTTTTTCATTTTCAGGCTCAAATCCTGGGTTTTAAATTTCCTGTTAATTTCGAGACTTGAATCTTGATTTTAATTTTTTTTTTCCATTCCCAAGCTCGAATCTTAGATTTTAAATTTATGCCAATACCTAGGCTCGAATCTTGGTTTTAAATTTCTAACCAACTCCTAGGTTCGTATCTTTTTTTTAAACTTCATGTCAATTCCAGACACAAATTCTGGTTTTAAGTTTCTGCCAATTTTTAGGCTCGAATATTGGTTTTTAAACTTACTGTCAATTCCCAAGCTCAAATTCTGGTTTTTAAATTCCATGCCAATTCCCAGGCTCAAATCCTACTTTTTGAATTTCTTGACAATTCTCAAGATAGAATCCTGGTTTTAAATTTTTGTCATTCCTAGGCTCGAATCCTGATTTTAAATTTATTGCCCAAGGCCAGGGTCAAACCCTTGTTTTTAAATTTCATTTCAATTTCCATGATCGAATCCTTGTTTTAAATTTCCTGTTAATTCCCAGGCTCGAATCCTGATTTTAATTTTTTTTCCATTCCCAAGCTCGAATTCTGATTTTAAATGTCTGTTAATTCTTAAGATTGAATCCTAGTTTTAAATTTTTGTCATTCTTAAGCTTGAATCCTAGTTCTAAATTTCTTGCCTAAGGCCGTGGTCGAACCCTTATTTTTAAATTTCATTCCAATTTTCAGGATTGAATCATGGTTTTAAATTTCTTGCCAATTTCCAAGCATGAATCCTA
>QAOA01008473.1:1966025-1991173 GCA_003255065.1 Cercis canadensis
CAGAACTCAAGATATGCCTGAAACACAGAGACAGCATATAATGCCCAGTATTGCTGGAAATTGCAATTAAGCATAAATGGATCCTAAGTCATGAAATGAGGTCTAAGTCTATGCAATTCAGCCCAAAAGAGGTTTAAAAGACTAAGTATGAGGAATAACTATTGTATAAAAAGTGTGTTCATCAAATACTAGTTTTAAATTTCTGCAAATTTTCAGGCTCGAATCTGGATTTTAAATTTTCTACCAATTCCTAGGATCAAATCTTGGTTTTAACCTTCATGCCAATTCCCAAGCACGAATCATGGTTTTAAATTTCTGCCAATTCCTAGGTTCGAATCCTAGTTTTAAATTTCCTTCTAATTCCCAAGCTCGAATCCTAGTTTTAAATTTCTTGCCAATTCCCAGACTCTAATCCTAGTTTTTAAATTTCATGTCAATTCTCAAGCTTAAAATTTGGTTTTAAATTTTTGTTATTCCTAGGCTTGAACCCTAGTTTTAAATTTCTTGCCAAAGGCTAGGGTCAAACCTTAGTTTTTAAATTTCATGCCAACTCCCATGCTCGGATCTTGGTTTTAAATTTCTTGCCAATTCCTAGGCTTGAATCCTGGTTTTAAGTAGGGGCTGAACTTCCTCTTACAGACTTTAAGATGGAGTTCTTTCGTGTAGTGAACGCAGCCCCTACACAACTCTATACTAATGGGTGAGGGTTTTTTGCGCTTTCCAAGTGATGTGCAATCTACTATCCATAGATGTCCGAGTAGATGTATTTTTTCAGTTTTTTACTTTAAAAGACACTAAGGAGTCTGAGCAGGAGTTCATATACATTATCAGCCGTCCTCGATTATGTTTGATGAAACTCGTCGAGGAATCAGCAAAAAGATGGAAGGACCAATTTCTGTGAGTGATCGTGCCAGCCTAGGATGGGGTACCCAGGCCGGACAATGCATTTTTCCTATACGATGATGGGAGACTCAGTTCCCTTTAAGGTGGAATCAATATGTTAACAGGATCTGAGCTTGGGCTCTGAGTGAGTACGACTAAGAAGCTCGTCGGATTATAGGAATTATTTCCAAGCTTACGTACGAGAAATCAGAATTGGTCAAGTTGAGAGCCAATGATTTAATTGGTCAATATTTACTACTATTTTTTTTTTTTTTTACTTAGGTCTCTGTTAAGACAACTAATTGATCTTTATTTATTTTGCAGAGGAAAAAATCAGCAANGAGATGTAATAGAATCTTATTATTTTCTATTTCATTAATTCATCTTAATTAAAAATCTTCTAGACACTGAAATGTTACTATTTCCACTTCAATTTTATCTTTTCATTTCTGTTCTATCTGTCCAAACATAATATTAAACTTTAGCTATATTCATATTTCAACTTGGAAAGAAAAACTTAGCAGAAAAAAAAGGCAATTTGACCAAAATAATACAAGTGGACAAAGTATTTACCTATATGGTGCACATTTGAAAGTATTTACCTTAAAGGGGCAGTTTTGATTTTTTTAATAATTTTCGAGTTTAAGTTAATCACGGTTTATCAACTCTAAAACCGTGAATCAACTGAACACGGTTCAGGAAATTTTCACCAAAGCGTGATCACTGTGCATCCATATTTCTCGACTATTCAAGTCACGGTTTTGTAGCATTGTGGTCACGGTTTGGGAGGTGGTTTGGGTCACGGTTTTCCTGCTTTGGTGGTCACGGTTTGGTTGTTCTTGTTGGTCACGGTTTTGGGCTTGTTGGTCACGGTTTTGGGGCTGTTTGGTCACGGTTTTGTGCTTTGGTTGGTCACGGTTTTTGTGCTTTTGTTGGTCACGGTTTTGGTTCTTTGGTTGGTCACGGTTTTGGAACTTCTTTGGTCACGGTTTGGGAAGTCTTTGACTCACGGTTTGTATCTCTTTCTTGTCACGGTTTGGGAAGTGGTTTTGGTCATGCTTTTACTCTCTTTCTTGTCACGGTTTTAGTCATTTTTTTCCTAAAGCGTGACTCTCTCCTTCCTTCGAAAATGACCTTTCTTCTTCCCCATTTCCCTTTCTTCCCCTCACTTTCACTTCCTCCCCCACCGCCGGCCCATTCCTCCATTCTTTCTCCTTCACGGTTTTGGTTTGTGGTCCCTTTCTTGTATATCTTCCAAGAGTATTTGTGATTTTGTGGTCCCATTTTCTTAATCCTACTGATCTTGAACTAAGTTTTCTGAGTTTAAAATGGCAGAAAACCATGATATATTGTCAGGTCCTGTAGATGGTAGTGTGTTAACTGAGCAAGGACAGCACATTTCAACCAGGACATGGAACAATGGAGTAAGCATATTATTTACTTAAAATTATGCTAATTATAAGAAAGCTTGTGTTAATTGCTCAATTAGTTAGTTAATTTTGTGAATTATGTCTCATATATGAATTTTTTTTTTTGCTTAATTAGTTTATTTTTTGTAATTATGATTAATCTGTAGAATATCTGTTAGTTAATTTATTTAGATTATGCTTAATATATTGATTTATTTGAATTATGGTTAGTTAGTTGATTTTGCTAAGACAACTCCTTGAATATTGTTGTTTTGGAAATGTTTTTCACAAATGTGATAGTTTACAAATTTTTATATTGAATGCCGAATTTGCAAGGAGGATACCGAATTTTACCTGAAAAACCACTTGAGTGTCAAATGTTTATTTTCTTTTTTAAAGAATGACTGTCCAATTATTGTAATCACAGTGTCGAATTTTTAAAGAAAAATGTGTGGAGTGGCCAAACCCCAATTTTTATTTTATATTCTCTGTTGATCTTGTATGGGGGAGTGATTGGGAAGCCGCATTTTGCAAGCTGTATTATTTTCGAAAATATTACGGGACCGAACGATGTCGAGCACTGGCAAGAGTAACAATAATAACAATAAATACTTGAACTAATAGGTGTTTCAATTCGAGTAAAAAGGTTTTGAACTGTAATGCCCTCTTTGGCAAATTTTAGGTTCATTGATGAGAATATATTTTTAACAGATATTTCACCCTTGATGTTTTAGTTATATTTTAATATATGTACATAAAAAAATAAGTTAAAAGTTATTGGTGTGAAGATTGATTCCAAGGATGTTGGGCCTAGACGTATGTCATCTTATAAATTACAAACATTTTGAATGTAAGTAATTAGGTGCAACGCCCAAGGTCGGTTTCAGGATAACTAACATTAGTCAACTGTTAGTAAAACATCCTTGAAATCAATTTCCACACCAATAGCTTTCTCACCATTTTTGTATGTTCACATACCAGTTAGAGTGTTAGATTTCAAGAACTTTTTTATTGAAGCACCTATGGGTAAAAGGAATTTGCCTCTTAGGTTACGACTTTAGATTTGAGTAATTTAGGGTTTTTAATTAAGGTTGGGAATTTTCGCATGGGGTATTTGATTTAAAGGGTTTAGTTAGGATTTGGGGTTTTAAAAAGAGAAATGTTATTGGGTTTTCAGTTAGGGTTTTGAGTTTTAATTTTGGGGATCAGAGTTTAGGGTTATAAAAAATAATTAAGGGTTTCAAGTTTAAGGTTTAGGATATGACAATGGGATATGGAGTTAGGTTTGATGTTTTGTAGTTTTGTGAATGGAAATGTGGTTTCGAATTTGGGGTATCGAGTTTGGATATAAGATTTCATGTTTTAGGTTATGCGGATTATGGATATGCTTTGGGTTTGAGGTTTAGCATAGAGGTATAGGGTATAAGGTATAAGGTTTAATGTTTATAGTTGTAAATTTTTTATGCTTGATTTATATATTTGTTTAATTTCTGCTTTGTTTGGATATTTGAGCAATTTTTTAGAATTATGGTTAATCTGTTAACAAAATTATTGCAGGTAGAGAGACTTATAAAATCGCGTAACCGTATAGTTGAGCCACCGGATGATGATAGATTGATGCCCTATATTCGCAGAGCAGGTTTAGGAGGGGCTACATTAGTGACCCTTCTAAAAGTTAATAGGGAGTTGCTGTCTGCCTTGATTGAACGATGGCGACCAGAAACACGCACATTCCACATGACAGAAGGGGAGTTCACAGTTACTTTACAGGATGTTGAGATTTTATTGGGACTTCCTGTTGATGGTAACGTTGTCAGTGGTTGTAGTGAGCATGACTAGCAGGAGCTAACACAGGAGATGCTTGGTGCTGTGCCAGATGAGGATGCTTTGTATGGTGGTAGAGTAAGGATGACTTGGTTGCAAGACACATTTGTTGTACTACCAGATGATGCTACCGAGTTGGAGATACAGTATCACGCGAGAGCACATATATTGCGGATGCTTGGGGGATGGTTGCTCCCTGACGCCACTGGTAACTATGTGCACCTTATGTACCTAAAGTTGTTGGAGGATTGGGATGCTGCAGGTCGTATTAGCTGGGGATCTGCAGTGTTGGCGAACCTTTATAGGTCCCTATGCAGGTTGTCTCTTGGCCGCACAGTGGAGTTTGCAGGCTGTGTATTCTTGCTAGAGATGTGGGCTTATGAGAGATTTCCTAAAATTTCTCCTCTTCCTCCGCGGCAGGGTAGAAGACCTCGCGGACCACTTGCATGCAGGTTTGTGGTTTAATTATATTGTTATTTGTATATGTGCAAAATAAATTACAATGTGTATATCTTAATTAAGTTGTCACGTAATTGATGTCGATATTTTGTTAATTTAAATTAATATATTAGGTGGAAACACCCCCTCAGTTATAGAGACATGGATGTGGACAATGATTTAGCAGGGTATCGACAATATTTTGATCATCTGAATGTTAATGATGTAAGATAAGTCATTATTACTACTTCTTACAATTGATGTAATCCACTTTTATATGTTTAAATGAAGTTTTAATTTAAATTTTTTTTTCTTTGTGTTATTTTTTGTAAATCATAGATTATATGGCAACCTTATTGCGGAGCGCAGCTGCCACCTTACTGCCGAGCTGGACGTGACATATGGGCGGCGCGGGTCCCATTAGTATGCTTTAGCGTGGTCGAGATGCACTATCCGGACAAAGTGTTACGGCAGTTCAGAGGTTGTCAGGGCATACCCATTGCCCCTGAACCGTATTCCTCTCGATTAGAGAGGATTACCATGAGAGGGAACCAGGATAGAGTATGGACACAGTACCATGAGGCGTATTGCGAGGTGTGGAGATTGCGACGCAATAACATCGTGCCGTGTGCTGGGGATATGGGAGTCACTGCAGATTACATGCCTTGGTATCTCCGGATCACGCGTAGGTGGATGAGTCCGACTAACCTCATGCCTGGTGACCAGGTCAGTTGCATGTCTGGATAACGTATATTTTGCGCTTCAATTTTAAATGAACATTAACCTCAGATGACATATTATGTACAGGCCCATATGCCTCCTCCCCAGCCTCATGCTCCGATCCCACAGCAGACTCCTCCCGTTCAGACTGAGGCGCAGCCTCCCCCTTGTTTTGTACCTGCATATCATCATCAGCAACAGCAGCATGAGGGCGTTTCCTTGCAGCTACCCCCTGTTTTTGAGCATAGCTCCCAATTTCAGGGGATGCCTGGGTTCCAGCAACCTTACCATCCAGCACATCCCTTTCAACCGAGCCAACCATTTCATGGGGAATCATTTATCACACCTTCATATTGGACTGCAGATCAGTATTCTTCATTTCAGGGTGATATGACCCAACTCTTTGCTAAGTACGGGTTAGTTAATCCTAGTTGGGGAACACAGTTTGCCCAGTGGGCCTCGATGGGGCAGACTCAGGGTCCTCACATGAGTCAGGGTCAGCCTGAAGAAGATTGTATGACACATGATCAGTCGGAGGATATGACACATAATCAGCGTGAGGGCATGTCACATTTTTCTGATTACTACAGGCCAGTAGAGGAGGCCACTGATATGGTGGGGCCATCGCATCGGAGCCCGGTATTACGCTCTATGTCGAGGGACCGTTCTCGGTTTGATGGGCCTGAGGCCAGTTCGTCTGGAATTGCATGTAGCGTGGCCTTGCCTTCACCTCAGCACAACATGTTTGGCACTAACACTAGTCTTCCCCAATCAGCGCTTGGTGTAGATCTTGATGTGTGTCTAGACCTGACAGTAGGGACATCACGAGCTGCTTTGGGTGACATGTATGCCGAACCTTTGGCTACTCCCATTGGGAGTCCTCATATTGATCGGGGAAACATAGGTGCTGATCTTGCCGGATTGAGATTAGATGATGTATATGATTACCTTTTTACGGACGTGTATGATGATCCTCCGCAGGCGACGCCTCTTCCAACTCCCCAACCTAGGGGTCAACGAAGACAGCCGACTCGTGACAAACACCCTAGGACGTGCTTCACTGGTAGTAGATTTGATAACATGTAGTTACCTTTCTATTTTTAATATTGTAATATGTAATATGTGTGTAAGCTTGTAGATTTGATAATATTCGATAATATGTGTGTAGTTCCTATCTTTTGTGAAACAATATAAGTAAAAGCACTTGAGATTATAATAAATAATGTACCTAATGTCGAAAATATGGTTACTAAGAGCTAACTTGAATATAAACATTCATATGAGATAAATATAAGTAACGATTAACTAAGTTCAGATAAAATAATATGATAGTCTTAATTATGGTTGATCTTGTCTTCTGTTTGGACAGCTACCCCGGTTATGTCCTTCCATGCGACACAGCCCGCATCGTAATGCACTCCGTGAGCTTTCGCCCCAATCCATTTCGTTACGTATACGAGTTGACTTGGGTCTACCTTTGGCCCGTAGTTTCGAGGGGTTAGGGATGATAGTCAAACCCTGTATCATTGGCCATTCTGGTTCTCCACCAATTGGTGTAAACTTGCCACTGTACGCATTAACTAAGTTCTGCGTCGAATATACTTGATTTACGTAACCCCATGCATCGACTCTAATAGAAGCACAAACAGCTATCGCGTGTGAACAAGAAATATGAAGTGCTTGAAATCGACCATACCCACACCATTTATCTCTTAAGTTTAGGGGAAAAATTCGCCCGCTCGCCCTTCCGCTCAAGTCAAATGTCTCCTCTACTTCAAAAGATCCAGTATCTCTATCAAATAAAGTTGTTCGATGTGAAGAAGCATACTGACCATTGTCTCGCATCTTCTGATCTGCATCATCTGTCCACATTTGTCTACTCGCTAACCTTGCATGAGCCATTTCTCGCCTTTCAATAAAAATACGGTTCATTCTATAATATGTAGCTCTTACAAGGGCTGTGATAGGCATACTACGAACCCCCTTCAACGTGTCGTTCACATTTTCAGCTAGATTGGTTGTCATTAAGCCAAATCGTCTCCCATTAGTATCACCATGTTGCATCCATTTCTCAGGATCAATATCACTTATATACTTCCATGCACGCTCATCGGAACAGGCGATTTTGATGTCTGTCATTTAAGTCGTTGAACTTCTTAGACTCAAACTGAACACCTATGAAAGACATTTAAAAAAATTTAACCTCTAGTTGTATAATATTTAATTTAGTTGACAAACTAAGATTCTCACCAGCTCTGTAGATTTGATGCTTCACGTCAATATTTTTAAAAGCATTGTTCCAATTGCTCACCACGTGACGCAAGCAGAAAAAATGATGTCCCAATGGTGGACGCCAACCAACTTGCTCATCTTCAATTGCAGCTAAGATGCTAACATGATGGTTTGAGATTAAAGCCAGATTTGGAATGTTCCCAACCACATACTGTCTGACATGGGTTAAAAACCATGACCATACATATTTTGTCTCACCTTCTACAATTGCATAAGCTAAAGGTAGTGGTGACCTACTGCCATCTTGTGTGGTGGCGATGAGTAGAGTTCCACTGTATTTTCCGTACAGAAAAGTTCCATCAATCTGGACAACTGGCTTGCAGAATTTAAATGCATCAATGCATGGCTTGAATGCCCAGAAGACACGCTTAAATCTCTTTAACGTAGGGTCATCAGATGGCTTACCCATCCATCGGTCATCAAGACACCATTGAACCACCGTTCCTGGTGCATGCATTTGAAGTGCAGCCATCCACCTAGGCAATAAATCATAACTTTGCTTCTAATCACCATACACAGTAGCGATCACTCTTTCTCTTGCTTTTCACGCTTTTCGATATGATATTTGATATGAGTACATGCCTTTTATGCGCTCCTGTATCATTTTTATAGGCACACCAGCATTCTCTTGAACCATTCCAGTAATGGCAGCTGTAATCACCTGAATGTCTAGTTTGTCATGATCCTGTGACAAGATTGCATTTGTGCAAGTATGAGGCCCATTATACTTTCTAATCTCCCATACTTTGCTCCTGGTACGTAAGCATGCCCGAAGTCTCCAATGACATCCATCAGCATTGTTTGAACATATCAAACTCAATTTATTCGATTTGGACTCCTTTACATGAAAACGTTAGTTTGCATGAAGAGAGTATTGTTTTATAGCTAATTGGAGATCATCTTTTGTTTTGAATTTCTGCCCGATCATGAATTCATCCCCTTTCTGCCATTCACTGTACCCAGTTACTTGGTCATTATCGTCAACTATTTGCATTACTCCCCAATCAATTTTTCCATAATGCGATGCAATTATCGCCTATATTGGTGCAACATGTTCCGCCCTTGCAGCTATTGGGTCTTGCATCAATGCCTCCACATTAAGATCTGGAACGTTTTCCCCTGCATCATCACCACTTGATTCTCCACTCTCTGATCTGCAATCAGCATCTTCATCATCATTACTGTCAATTAGAGGATCACCTGGTGAATTGCCCCGACTAATATTTTCTTGTTCACCTCCACGTTGGCTTAATATAACTTCATTCACTTCAATGTCACCACCTCGAACATCTGAACTTAGCCAAGGGTCGTTATTTTCATAGCGATAGCCTCCTTCTACCATATGAGTTTGACTAGAAGTACCCAAACCATAATGAATTGCATGTGAACCAACTTCCGGTTGATAACAAGAGTCAGCTTCTATTCCCACTTGGCTATAAGGATGATTCGAACAAGGAAATGAACTTGGGCCAATTACAACAGTTTCAGCTTGGCCTCCATCTCCACCAACATTCATGGTCGTAATGTCCACATATATCTCAATTGGACCCAAAGTAGAATGTTTGGCATTACTCTCATACATCATCTCAACATCTCCATCAGATCCCAATTCAAAAGCAAGATAAAATAATGGATTAACTGAAAATGGGAATCTATAAATTATCTTCTCAACTATTTGATTTGCTTCAAGTCTCATCTTATTGTGGATATGAAACTTTAATCTATCTAATCCACAAGTGTTCTTCAAGTTTAACCCATAGATTGAAGCTCCCTCACACATCACACCTTGGGGTCCATTATATATTCGACCATTATGGTGTATTAATATGTGCATCTTCTTCCTAAAATATTTGTTTCAGTCACAATTAGTTTATAAATATTATTGCATTTTTATACTAACAAAATTTCTATCAATAATTATACGTAATAATATCACAACTACTCTATAAATAATATCACATCTGCTCTATAAATAATTGCATATCTTTATACTAACTAGCATTCTATCAATAACTATATGTAATAATATCACAATTACTCTATAAATAATTGCACATCTTTATACTTATAAAATTTAACTCAATTAACATACACAATTATCTAAACTTTATTTTTAATTTAATCAATAAATAATTATTATTAAAAAAAATTTACTAATATTTAATACTCTAACATTTAAATATATATTACAGTTAAAATATATCTAAAATTAAGAATATAAAATATAAATACCTTCAGAAGTTCAAATTTCTTCAAAATTTTCACAGCACTCCTGAACTTCACGTCAATCTCTCACACCAACTTTCAGCTTTCACACCAATTTTGCGATAACAAATGATTCAGGAGCTGGTATTTATAGACCCTTTCACGCTTTAGCAGCATTCTTTCACGCTTTTCCGAAAAATCCTATTCAGGTAAAACACGCTTTACTGCAAAGAATGAACACGCTTAAACGTCTTCGATGAACACGCCTTAACCAAATAAGCCACGCTTTTAGGACAAGGGGTCATGGTTTTCCCTATTATTTACATTACGTCTTTGTTCAAAAAATGACTTCAAATAGGTAAAAAAACGTGACTCAAATACTTGCAAAACCGTCACTTCAATTGCACTAGAACCGTGACCACATATGCACAAAACCGTTACCACAAAATGTTGCAAAACCGTGAGTCAAAGCATGCAAAACCCTAACCACAAAAGCATACAAAACCGTGACCTCTAATGCATCCAAACCGTGACCTCCAATGCATGCAAACCGTGAGTCAAACAAAAAGCCGTAAAACCTTGACCAATGAAGCAACCAAACCGTGACCTTCAAGTGATACAAACCGTTGGTCAATTGCCCCAAAACCGTGAGTCAAAGACTTCCCAAACCGTGACCAAAGAGTTCCAAAATCGTGAGTCAAAGAGTTCCAAAACCGTGACCAACCTAGCACCAAAACCGTGACCAACAAGCACAAAACCGTGACCAACAAGCATAACCCAAACCGTGACCAACCAAGCACCAAAACCGTGACCTTAGCAGCAAAAAACCATTCCAAACCGTAACCCAAAATAGAAAAATTATGACTCCAACTGCATGTCAAACCGTGACTAAGAGAGGAATGAAAACCGTGACCTTAAGGAGGAACACCGTGACCACAAAGCTACAAAACTATGACTTGAATAGTCGAGAAATATGGATGAGCAGTGATCACGCTTTGGTGAAAATTTCCTGAACCGTGTTCAGTTGATTCACGGTTTTAGACATGATAAACCGTGATCAACTTAAACTCGAAAATTATTAAAAAAATAAAACTGCCCCTTTGAGATAAATACTTTCAAATGTGCACTATATAGGTAAATACTTTGTCCACTTGTATTATTTTGGTCAAATTGCCCAGAGATGGTGCGCATGTCCAAGCTTGCTAAGATCTCTGCNCGAGAAATCAGAATTGGTCAAGTTGAGAGCCAATGATTTAATTGGTCGATATTTACTACTTTTTTTTTTTTTTTTACTTAGGTCTCTGTTAAGACAACTAATTGATCTTTATTTATTTTGCAGAGGAAAAAATCAGCAAGGCAGATATGGTGCGCATGTCTAAGCTTGCTAAGATCTCTGCCCATAAGAGAAGCGGGGAGCCCGAGATGATTATTGTTAAGCCTGTCAAGGTGGTCCCTGCTGAGAGGCGCCGGGTAAAAACGCACACAGTTGCTGCTGAACTGCCAACTGAGCCCCGGGGGAAAGACAAGGGAGCGAAAAGGTAGAAGACTTCCTCCAAGACCCAGCTCGAGAGGTCAGACATTTTGAAATATTTTATGTTGCACTTGTTGAAGGGGACCGAAATCACTCCAGCATATCTTTTTGGAACGCTCAGTTCTCGTTTTGCGAGAGGTTGGACTCGGTGATCAACCCGGCTGATAGAGACTAGGTGGGCAAGGCCTCAAATAAGCTGCTACACAAGTATTTGCTGTCCAACGTAGCACGGAAACTTGTGGCAGTCTGAGAGCTACAGAACAAGGCAAACAAGGTAGATGACGCCATGAAGAAGCTCCAGGAAGAAGAGGAATGCACTCGGGCTTTGGTGAAATTTTCCATGGTCACCCTAAAGAAGGTGGAGGAGGAAGTCATCCAAGTTCAGAACCGGAATGACTAGTTGGAGGCTCAGCACGTCGCCAACACAAACCAGATGCGGGTGACCCTTGAACTAGCTAATGAGGCCAATATCAAGGAGAGGGAAACCCGGTATCAAAGGACCGGCGTTTGGATCGAGCTCGTCAATCCAAAGTCAGGCTGAAGGCTCGTGTCGAGAAGAAGATCGGGGAGAACTATGGTACCGTCTACGAGAAAGGCTTTAACTTGGCGATAGAGCAGACGTGATTACAATTCCCCAATCTTCAGCTGGAGGGCTTCGACTATTACAAAAAAGTTTGGGACGGCCAGCTAGTGGAGGTAGATGATGATGACGACAATGACGNTTTTTTTCCATTCCCAAGCTTGAATTATGGTTTTAAATTTCTATTAATTCCCAAGCTCGAATACTAGTTTTAAATTTCCTATCAATTCCTAGGATTGAATGTTGGTTTTAAACTTCATTCAAATTCCCTTAAACGAATCATGGTTTTAAATTTCTGCAAATTCTCAGGCTCGAATCTTAGTTTTTAATTTCCTGCCATTTTCCATGCTCGAATACTGATTTTAATTTCTACAAATTCCTATGCTCGAATCATTCTTTTAAATTTTCTGCCAATTTCTAAGCTTGAATTTTGGTTTTAAACTTCATGCCCAATCCCAAGCATGAATCCTAGCTTAAAATTTTTGCCAATTCTTAGGCTCGAATCCTGGTTTTAAATTTAAGTCAATTCTCAAGCTCGAATCCTAGTTTTAAATTTCCTGCCAATTCCAAGGCTCGAATCTTAGTTTTAAGTTTCCTGCCAATTCTTAAGCTCAAATCCTAGTTTTTAAACTTGTTGACAATTTCCAAGCTCGAATTCATGGTTTTAAATTTCATGATAATTCCTAAGCTTGAATTCTAATTTAAAATTTTTGCAATTCTAAGACTCGAATCTTAGTTTTCAATTTCTTGCCAAAGAGCAGGGTTGAATCCTGGTTTTTAAATTTCTTGCCAATTATTAAGCTTGAATCATAGTTTTAAATTTTTTGCCAATTTCCAGACTCGAATTTTAGTCTTAATTTTTTTTTCATTTCCAGGCTTGAATCCTGGGTTTTAAATTTCCTGTCAATTCCGAGACTTCAATCCTGGTTTTTAATTTTTTTTCCACTCCAGGCTTGAATGTTAGTTTTTAAATTTATGCCAATACCCAGACTCAAATCCTGGTTTTAAATTTTTGACCAACTCTGAGGCTCGTATCTTTTTTTTAAAATTCATGTCAATTCTAGGCACGAATCCTGGTTTTAAGTTTCTGCCAATTCTCAGGCTCAAATATTGGTTTTTAAACTTCTTGTCAATTCCCAAGCTCAAATTCTAATTTTTAAATTTCATGCCAATTCCTAAGCTTAAATCCTAATTTTTGAATTTCTTGACATTTCTCAAGATCGAATCTTGATTTTCAATTTTTGTCATTCTTAAGCTCGAATCCTAGTTTTAAATTTCTTGCCCAAGGCCGAGGTCGAACCCTCGTTTTTAAATTTCATTCCAATTTCCAGGATCAAATCCTTATTTTAAATTTCCTGCCAATTTCCAAGCTCGAATCCTGATTTTAATTTTTTTTTTCCATTCCCAGGCTCGAATTCTGGTTCTAAATGTTTGTCAATTCTCAAGATCAAATCTTGGTTTTAAATTTTTGTCATTCCTAAGCTCGAATCCTAGTTCTAAATTTCTTGCCCAAGGCCAAGGTCGAACCCTCATTTTTAAATTTCATTCCAATATTCAGGATTGAATCCTGATTTTAAATTTCTTGTCAATTTCCAAGATCGAATTCTGGTTTTAATTTTTTTTTTTCATTCCCAGGCTTGAATTCTAGTTTTAAATTTCCTAGCAAATCCTAGGATCGAATTTTTATTTTAAACTTCGTGCCAATTCCCAAACATGAATCTTTGCTTTAAATTTCTGCCAATTTCTAGGCTCAAATCCAAGTTTTATATTTCCTTCCAATTCCAATGCTTGAATCTTGGTTTTTTAAATTTCATGTCAATTCTTAAGCTTAAATATTGGTTTTAAATTTTTGTCATTCGTAGGCTCGAATATTGATTTTAAATTTCTTTCCAAAGGCTAGGGTCGAACCCTAGTTTTTAAATTTTATGCTAATTCTCAGGCTCGAATCCTAGTTTTAAATTCCTGCCAATTCCCAAGCTCGAATCCTAGTTTTAAATTTCCTACAAATTCCTAAGATCAAATCTTGGTTTTAAACTTCATGTCAATTCCCAAACACGAATCCTAATTTTAAATTTCTGTAAATTTTCAAGTTCGAATCTTGGTTTTTAATTTCTTGCCATTTTCCATGCTCGAATACTAATTTTAAATTTCTGCAAATTCCTAGGCTCGAATCATGCTTTTAAATTTTCTGTCAATTCCCAAGCTCGAATTTTAGTTTTAAACTTCATGCACAATCCCAAGCATGAATCTTAGCTTAAATTTTTTGCCAATTCTTAGGCTCAAATACCGGTTTTGAAATTTAAGCCAATTCCTAGGCTTGAATCTTAATTTTAAATTTTTTGCTAATTCCAAGGCTCAAATCTTGGTTTTAAGTTTCCTGCAAATTCTGAAGCTCGAATCTTGGTTTTAAAACTTGCTAACAATTTCCAAGCTCGAATTCATACTTTTAAATTTCATGCTAGTTCCTAGGCTCGAATCCTAGTTTTCAATTTTTTGCCAAAGGGCAGGGTCGAACCCTGGTTTTTAAATTTCTTGTCAATTCCTAGGCTTGAATCCTAGTTTTAAATTTCTTACAAATTCTCAGACTCATATCTTAGTCTTAATTTTTTTTTTCATTTTCAGGCTCAAATCCTGGGTTTTAAATTTCCTGTTAATTTCGAGACTTGAATCTTGATTTTAATTTTTTTTTTCCATTCCCAAGCTCGAATCTTAGATTTTAAATTTATGCCAATACCTAGGCTCGAATCTTGGTTTTAAATTTCTGGCCAACTCCTAGGCTCGTATCTTTTTTTTAAACTTCATGTCAATTCTAGACACAAATTCTGGTTTTAAGTTTTTACCAATTTTTAGGCTCGAATATTGGTTTTTAAACTTACTGTCAATTCCCAAGCTCGAATTCTGGTTTTTAAATTCCATGCCAATTCCCAGGCTCAAATCCTACTTTTTGAATTTCTTGACAATTCTCAAGATAGAATCCTGGTTTTAAATTTTTGTCATTCCTAGGCTCGAATCCTGATTTTAAATTTATTGCCCAAGGCCAGGGTCAAACCCTTGTTTTTAAATTTCATTTCAATTTCCATGATCGAATCCTTGTTTTAAATTTCCTGTTAATTCCCAGGCTCGAATCCTGATTTTAATTTTTTTTCCATTCCCAAGCTCGAATTCTGATTTTAAATGTCTGTTAATTCTTAAGATTGAATCCTAGTTTTAAATTTTTGTCATTCTTAAGCTTGAATCCTAGTTCTAAATTTCTTGCCTAAGGCCGTGGTCGAACCCTTATTTTTAAATTTCATTCCAATTTTCAGGATTGAATCATGGTTTTAAATTTCTTGCCAATTTCCAAGCATGAATCCTAATTTTAATTTTTTTTTCCATTCTCAAGCTCGAATTCTGATTTTAATTTTTTTGACAATTCTTAGGATCAAATCTTTGTTTTAAACTTCATATCAATTCCCAAGCACAAATCTTGGCTTTAAATTTCTACCAATTCCTAGGCTCAAATCTAGGTTTTATATTTCCTGTCAATTCTAAGGCTCGAATCATGATTTTTTAAATTTCATGCCAATTCCTAGGCTTAAATCCTGGTTTTAAATTTTTGTCATTCGTAGACTCGAATCTTGGTTTTAAATTTCTTGCCAAAGGCCAGGGTCGAACCCTGGTTTTTAAATTTCATGTCAATTCGCAGGCTCGAATCCTGGTTTTAAATTCCTGGCAATTCCTAAGCTCAAATACTAGTTTTAAATTTCTGTAAATTTTCAGGCTCGAATCTGGATTTTAAATTTTTTACCAATTCCTAGGATCAAATCTTGGTTTTAACCTTCATGCCAATTCCTAAGCACGAATCCTGGTTTTAAATTTCTGCCAATTCCTAAGTTCAAATCCTAGTTTTAAATTTCCTTCCAATTCCTAAGCTCGAATCCTAGTTTTAAATTTCTTGCCAATTCCCAGGCTCTAATCCTAGTTTTTAAATTTCATGTCAATTCCCAAGCTTAAAATTTGGTTTTAAATTTTTGTTATTCCTAGGCTTGAACCCTAGTTTTAAATTTCTTGCCAAAGGCTAGGGTCAAACCTGTTTTTAAATTTCATGCCAACTCCCATGCTCGGATATTGGTTTTAAATTTCTTGACAATTCCTAGGCTTGAATCCTGGTTTTAAGTAGGGGCTGAACTTCCTCTTACAGACTTTAAGATGGAGTTCTTTCGTGTAGTGAACGCAGCCCCTACACAACTCTATACTAATGGGTGAGGGTTTTTTGCGCTTTCCAAGTGATGTGCAATCTACTATCCATAGATGTCCGAGTAGATGTATTTTTTCAGTTTTTTACTTTAAAAGACACTAAGGAGTCTGAGCAGGAGTTCATATACATTATCAGCCGTCCTCGATTATGTTTGATGAAACTCGTCGAGGAATCAGCAAAAAGATGGAAGGACCAATTTCTGTGAGTGATCGTGCCAGCCTAGGATGGGGTACCCAGGCCGGACAATGCATTTTTCCTATACGATGATGGGAGACCCAGTTCCCTTTAAGGTGGAATCAATATGTTAACAGGATTTGAGCTTGGGCTCTGAGTGAGTACGACTAAGAAGCTTGTCGGATTATAGGAATTATTTCCAAGCTTACGTACGAGAAATCAGAATTGGTCAAGTTGAGAGCCAATGATTTAATTGGTCGATATTTACTACTTTTTTTTTTTTTTTTACTTAGGTCTCTGTTAAGACAACTAATTGATCTTTATTTATTTTGCAGAGGAAAAAATCAGCAAGGCAGATATGGTGCGCATGTCTAAGCTTGCTAAGATCTCTGCCCATAAGAGAAGCGGGGAGCCCGAGATGATTATTGTTAAGCCTGTCAAGGTGGTCCCTGCTGAGAGGCGCCGGGTAAAAACGCACACAGTTGCTGCTGAACTGCCAACTGAGCCCCGGGGGAAAGACAAGGGAGCGAAAAGGTAGAAGACTTCCTCCAAGACCCAGCTCGAGAGGTCAGACATTTTGAAATATTTTATGTTGCACTTGTTGAAGGGGACCGAAATCACTCCAGCATATCTTTTTGGAACGCTCAGTTCTCGTTTTGCGAGAGGTTGGACTCGGTGATCAACTCGGCTGATAGAGACTAGGTGGGCAAGGCCTCAAATAAGCTGCTACACAAGTATTTGCTGTCCAACGTAGCACGGAACCTTGTGGCAGTCTGAGAGCTACAGAACAAGGAAAATAAGGCAGATGACGCCATGAAGAAGCTCTAGGAAGAAGAGGAATGCACTCGGGCTTCGATGAAATTTTCCATGGTCGCCCTAAAGAAGGTGGAGGAGGAAGTCATCCGAGTCTGGAACCGGAATGACTAGTTGGAGGCTCAGCACGTCGCCAACACAGACCAGATGCGAGTGACCCTTGAACTAGCTAATGAGGCCAATATCAAGGAGAGGGAAACCCGGTATCAAAGGACCGGCGTTTGGATCGAGCTCGTCAATCCAAAGTCAGGCTGAAGGTTCGTGTCAAGAAGAAGATCGGGGAGAACTATGGTACCGTCTACGAGAAAGGCTTTAACTTGGTGATAGAGCAGACGTGATTACAATTCCCCGATCTTCAGCTGGAGGGCTTCGACTATTACAAAAAAGTTTGGGACGGCCAACTAGTGGAGGTAGATGACGATGACGACAATGACGATGTTGAGCTTTGAGTGGAGGAATCCTGGGAGGACTTCGACTTGGCCTTCGATAATGAGGTCGTGGAAGTACTCCCTACTGAGGAAGGCTCGGATGACTAGACTATTTTTGTTTAATGTACATTCAATTTATAAATAAAGTTAATTTTTATTAGTTTTGATCTACATTATTCTTTCTGGTCTTAGTTTAATTAAGGTAATGCACATCAAATTTGATAAGTTCTCTTATCAACCTGAATTCCACAGATCGGGCCTTTATAGAAATTTCTAAAATCACTTCGGATGCTTATAACGAACAAAATTTAAAAGTTAGGACCTTGTAAGTCGGGTCGTCGTACTTGATCTATCCAAATGTTATTCGAAAAAATGTTTTGATCGGAGGATTTTATGCAATAAGATTTAATTTAAGACAATTGGATTAATCTCAAACTTGGTAATTTTAATTTCGAGCGGGGTAATTTTAATCTCAAGTTTGGTAACTTTAATCTCGAACTTGGTAATTCTAATTTTAAGCTTGATAATTTTAATGTTAAGCTCGGTAATTTAAAGGGTATTTGGCCTTGATCAAGCTAGGAGTTCACCAGCTTAGGACAAACTCATTCTTTGGTTTAGTGTTTGCACTCATAGTCAATGTTACAAGTGGTTAGGATAGCTCAATAATTCATCGGCTTAGAGGACATTGGTCCTTTTGGTGCTCATAGTTGAGGTTACAAACATGGTACAACTCGGTAATTCACCGGCTAAGAGTACATTGGTCCTTTTGGTGTTTGCACTCATAATTGAGGTTACAAACATTGTACATCTTGATAATTCACTGGCTTAGAGGACATTGGTCCTTGTGGTGTTTGCACTCATAGTTGAGGTTACAAACATTGTACAACTCGGTAATTCTACTCGTAGGAAAATGCATTATTCTTCATAAATCCTGAGGTTGGTTACATTCCAAGTTCTGGGGACTTGGAAACCTTCCATGGTTACAAGTTTATAAGTCTCCTTTCTTAGCACTTCTTGTATTCGGTATGGGCCTTTCCAATTTGGGGTGAGCTTGCCTTTGTTGAGGTGTTTCTTAGTGATGTCAGCCTTTCGGAGGACAAGGTTGCCTGGTCAAACTCTCTAGGCCTAACTTTTGTGTTATAGTATCTCGTGATTCTCTGCTTGTATGCTAACATTTTGAGTCTGACATTTTCTCTTTCTTCTTCCAGCAGTTCTAAACTTGTATGCATTGCTATTTAGTTCTGCTCAATATTGAAATGTTCTCTTCTCTAGGTTCTCTGATTTCTACCGGTATCATTGCTTCAACTCCATAAGTGAGTTTATAAGGCGATTTACCTATGGAGGTTTGGGGGGTTGTCCGGTAAGACCATAGTACTCGAGGGAGTTCTTCTATTAGCTTGCCTTTGGTGCGATCCAGCTTCTTTTTCAGCTCTTCGAGGATTATTTGGTTCACTACTTCAACCTGTTCATTCGCTTGGGGATGCTCAACCAAGGTGAAGTTTAACCTGATTTATAGGTCGGCATAAAATTTTTGGAACCCTGAGTCTGTGAACTGGGTTCCATTGTCTGTTGTTATCGTATGTGGGATTATGAACCTGTAAATTATAAAAGTTTGAATAAACTTCTTAGCATTTTTTGCTGTGATGGTGGTAAAGGTTCAACCTTAATCCACTTAGAAAAATAGTCAATTGCAATAATTAGAAATTTCTTTTGCCCGACTGTTATTAAGAAGGGATCTAGGAGGTCTAACCCTCATCTGTAGAATGACCAAGGCTCGACTGTTGTGTAATGGTCGGAGGATGGTGTCAAGTGAATGTGGGCAAATATTTGGCACTTGTCACACTTTTTCATGAGGTCGGAAGCGTCAACTCTCAAGGTCGACCAATATTAACCAAATCGGAGAATCCTGGCTACCAGTGAATGTGCTCCGATGTGGTGACCGCATATGCCTTCATGAATTTCCTTCAAAACGTAGAGAGATTACTCCGGGGTAGGCATTTTAGGAGTGATGTGTAGTAGCCTCGTTTAAAGAGCACTTCTCCTTCAAGACAGTAATTACAAATCGTCCGTTGGAGTTTTCGAGCTGTCACTTTCTCACTCGGTAATTCCCTTGGTAGTATATGATTGAGATGGTCCAAGATGGAGTTTCATTGTCTATGCCGAACAATTCCTTATGTTCGATGCTCAGGTTGTGGAGCGTTTCTTGTATAACCGTTTGATTATTGCTTAGCTTCTTGTTGCTGGCAAGCTTTGAGAGGAGGTTAGCTCGGGTATTCTCGTTTCTTAGGATGTCGTGAATTTTAAATTCCTTGAGGCTGGATATAAGGGTTTTGGCTTTGTCTAAGTACTTGGCCATTTTAGGGTCTTTTGCTTGATATTTTCCTTTTATTTGGCTGGTCACTAGCTGTGAATCGCTTAGGACCTTGAGAGTTTCTGCTCCAAGCTCTAGGGCTAAAAGTAGACTAGTAATAAGAGCCTCATACTCTGCTTGGTTATTGGAGATGGAGAATTCGAAACATAGAGATTGTTCTATGATTATTCCTTCCAATTCTTCTATGATTATTCCTACTCCCCCTCCTTTGAGGTTGGAGGATCCATCTACCGACAGAGTCCATGCGGTATGCTCTTATGAGTGGGGCCCTTCTAGTTAGGTGAATTCTAGCATGAAGTCAACTAGAGCTTGGGTTTTAACTACTCCTATAGACTCGTACGAAAGGGTATGCTTAGAGAGCTCTACGGACCATCAGAGCATGCGCCCAGCTAGATCAGGCTTATGGAGAACTTGTCGTATCGATTGGTCGGTTCGAACAGTTATTGGGGTGTTCTAAAAGTATGGTCGCAGACGATGGGCTGAAAGAAGGAGGGCGTATGCGAGTTTTGCAATTTTATGGTTTTTAAGTTCTGAGGTTAGAAGGACATGACTGGTGTAGTATATGAGAAATTAAAGTTTATTCTTTTCTCGGACTAGAGTCGAGCTAACTGCCTGGTCACTACTGGCCAGGTATACAAACAGTGTTTCACCTTGTTTTGGCTTAGAAGTAATTGGTAGTAAGGCCAGATATTGCTTTAACTGATCCAAGGTTTGTTGGCATTCTGAGGTCCATTAGAAGTTCTTGATTTGTTTAAGGGTTTTGAAAAAAGGGAAGGCTCTATCCGCTGAACTAGACATGAATTTGGAGAGGGCCGCAATCATTATCGCTAATCTCTGCACCTCTCTAATGGTTCTTGGTGGCTCCATATTGATGATGACCTAACATTTATCCGGGTTAGCCTTGATGCCTCGGTGGGTTAGCATGAAACCTAGGAATTTTCCAACCTTGACCCCGAATACACACTTAGAGAGATTCGGTCGCATGCTATGCTTTCGTAGCTCGGTGAATGTTTTCTCCAAATCATGAAAGTGCTCTAGATCGGAACGTGATTTTACTGACATGTCATCGACATATACCTCAACATTCCTTCCTATTTGATTTTGCAGAACCTTGTCGGCCAATCTTTGGTATGTCGCTCCAGCATTCTTCATACCGAATGACATCACTTTATAGCAATAAATTACTTTTTCAGTAATGAATGTTATTTTCTCCTTGTCATTGGTGTGCATTCTGATATGGTTGTAACCTAAGTACGTGTCCATGAAGCTTAAGAGCTTATATCCAGACACTTTGTCCACGAGTTTGTTAATACTCGAGAGGGGGTACGAACCTTTTGGGCAAACTTTGTTGAGGTAGGAGAAATCCGTGCACATCCTCCACTTTTCATATGCCTTTTTCACCATGACTACATTAGACAACCAAGTCGCGTATGATAGTTCTCTTATGAAGTCGGTGTCGAGCAGCTTTTGCACCTCTTCTTGGATTGCTTTTTTACTTATCAGGGCCAAAAATTCTTTTCTTCTGGCAAATCGGTTTGGCACTTGTGTTCACAGCAAGTTTATGACAAATAAAATTTGGGTCAGTACCTAGCATGTCTGATGCAGTCCATGCGAACAGGTCAACATTGGCTACTAGGAGGTTGGTGAGCTTTTTTAGATTCTCCGATGAGATTTTTGACCCACTTGGATTGTTTGATCGCTGCTTATTCTGACCTGAAGTGTCGTGAGCTTGCTTTCTGGTTCAGGTTTGTTCTCAACATCATTTCTGTTGTCAAGCTCTTTAAGAGGGATTTGGCTACTCATGGCAATCTGGTTGGGTTGTTTGGCTTTGGAGGTTTGGAATAATCAATTGACAGACTTATGTTGTAGCATGTTCTTCCAAGAACTGGTATCTTCTGGCCTGTTTTATCTGTTCCTGACATCGTGGGAAATTTGAGCAGAAGATGGTGGATACTATAGAATCAATCCGATTAAGAGAAGATCTGTCTAGAATTGCATTGTATGCCGATGGGCAATCAATGACCAAAAACCTAACCTCGACATTAGCCAAATAAGAGTACTTTCCCAAGGTGGTTCTGAAAGTGATGGTGCTCTTCACTTTGACATAAGTTCTTGAAAAACCCAAAAGAGTCACAAGGTAATGCTTGAGGTTTGATATTGGGATGCCGAGTTGGGTGAAGATATAGTAGAAAAAGACGTCTGTCAAGCTGCCCTAGTCAATTAGGAACTTGTGGACCTCAGAGTTGGCTACGAAGTAAGATATGGCCATGGGGTCGTTGTGCTCTCGATTAATGGCTCCATAGTCACTTTCTGAGAAAGATATGGTCGTGTTGGGCTTGTTTTTTCGAACAATTGTGGTAGTATGGAGGACTTCCTTCTTATGCTTTTCGGCAACTCGCTCATGCCTTTTTCGAGAGGATCTGGATGCTCCTCCTCCTACAAATCTATCGACTATGGTATGTATGGTCCTTGCGGTGTTTTGCCTTGGGTCTTCCGGCTAGTTTGGTTGGTGTCAGTTTGGAGATCGACTTCGACGACGGTTTTGGTATGGGTGAAGGTTTGGATTTCTCTGGAGAGAATTGTATTGGGGTCGGTTGCCTCTGTTTTGAGGTCTTTGGGCTGGGGAAGGGATTTCAGCCCAAAATCTTTGCAAATACCCTTTCTTGAGGAGGTCTTCGGTGAGGTTGCGAAGGTGTCGGCAGTCATATGTGTCGTGGCCTCTTCATCTGTGGAAAGCGCAATATTTTTCCTTGTTCGAGCCTACATCTCCTTTGGGCAGTGGGAGTTGCGCAAGCTTTGTTTGACATATCTCTTCTAGTACCCGAGTTTTATGTTGGTTCTGAGGGGTGTATGTTTTGTATCTAGGTCGGATAGGGGATTTTTCTCTTCTCCTTCCCCTTCTGTCTTCTTGTGATTTTCTATCATTGGCCTTATTTTTCTCTGTTTGTCCCAGCACCTCTTTAAGGTTGATATGTTTGGCTGTCATGGTAAGGAGCTCAAATAGGTTGCTTGGTAGGTCAAAAGTTAGGTTTTCATGTAGACGCCTAGGTCGGAGACTTGCTTGGATGACATGTATTTCAACTGAGCCTGTTAGGTCTCAGATTTGGAGGGAGAGCTTGGTGTATCGATTTATGTAGTCTTTCAAATGTTCATTTTCCTCCTGCTTGATGGTGGCTAGAATGGCGAAGGACTTTTGGTGAGTCATGCTCGTGGAGAAGCGAGCTTAAAGGAGCTCGGATAGCTGGTCAAAGTTGGAAATGCTATTTTGGGGGATATTTGAGAACCATTGGATGATTGCTTTGCACAAGGTGGTGGAAAAAGCACAACACATGCTCATCATTAGTGCCACTCAAGAGCATGATGTAATTATAATTTTCCAAGTGCTCCCTAGGGTCAGTCAACCCATCAAAAGGTTCTAGCTGGGGTAATCTGAAATTGGTCGGAAAGGGGAAATCTAGGATGGGTTGGGTGAAATGGTGTTTTCCCACTCTTTTTGGCCTTTCCGAGCTAGATGGAGAAAATCTGGGATAACTTTTCTCTACAAGTGTGAAAAGAGGCTTCAGAGCCACTCAAAAGATTTGCTGGTGGGTCCCTTGTGTATTGTGACTCGCTGAAGGCTACATGGGCAGATGGCTGGTAGAGCAATGATTCGCCCGAGGATTCAACCTCTCTAAGGCTCTCCCACCTCCTAAGCTTGGCTATCTCCGCCTTATCTGCTACTCTTTCTCACTTCAAAGATTGAATTTCCTACAATAGGAAATTCATCTATCGCACAATTGATCCAGATGAGTTTTTCTAAACGGGACATCCTTGACTGTTTCGAGACTGAATACATGTTGGTGGATTGGGGATAGTGCTCTTAGGTTGGCTTGCTGAGTAAGTGGCTCTCTAGTGGGTGTGGGGATGCTTTCTTGGACAAGAGGGGGATTAGTTGGGGTAGATGGATTATCTGTATTCATGGTGCTCAACTCAAAATCAGCCAAAGAGATTTGTAGGTGAAGAGAAAAATTGAAATTCCCACAGATGACGCCAAATGACGATGACTGAGTTGGAGGTTAGATGAGATCGAGGAGATCCCGAAGGTTGGTTGAGATTGAGCTAATCTGCACAATTAGAAAAAAAAAAAAAAAAAAAAAGACCAGACTTTTGTTTTCGGGCTCCGAAGATTTAAGTTAAGTAAGTCCGAGCTAAAAAATGGTCATTAATGGCAGAAGAGTCATAAGTCTTGTACATGTAACGGAGGAGCTATTTATAGAGGTTCTGAAAAAAATAGGGTGATGTGCTGGCAAGTTTAGTTTGGGCCTCTGGTAAAATGGGCTTTTTGGTTTGATGGGCCTTGAAAATTTGGGCTGACAATAAGGCCTCTACAAGAAGGGATAAGTTAATTAATTAATAAAAAAAATAAACAAATAAGCATAGGTGTTGGAATGAAATAAGTAGATGCAAGTTTTGGAGAAAAAAATGGCTTGCAATGCTTGACACGTGGAAGAGACCTCCTATTGCAGATACTCTGTTTTAGGTAATAGTATAGACTAATAAGAACATTATTTTATTTATTAGCTTATTTATGATATTATACTCAATTTGATTTTTCTTCTCATTAATAGATTGTGGGATTAATAATATTGATAGTAATAAGGTGAGCTTTTTCTTCATATAATAAAAGTAAAAATGTATGGTTTAATAGTGAAGAATTTGAATAGTTTTACTTCGAACCTTCATATTATTATGTACCAAAAATAAAAATAAAAATATTATTATAAAATCACTTCTAAAATAGAAACATATCAACACATTAAATTGATTATTCTACAATCAATTCTTCCAAATCGGTTCTAAGCAAAACTGATTCTTTAAAGAATTTAATTTTTAGTAATCAATCCAAATTCACTTTCTCGTAGTTAGGCTAATTATTAAATACTATAAATAGTATCAAATCAAAGGTAGAATTGACTAATGGAACAATTTATACTATTTGTTTTATTAGACCCCACATATTTATAAGTAAAAATGGCACAAAACATTTCATTACATGCTAATTATGCTTGTGGTATACTACTACTTATGGTATTAAATAAATGGTCACTTCCCTTAATGGTCATTACCTACCTCCACGGATTTTGCTAATATGACAACAATTTAAGGGCATGACACTATCAACTGATGATCTCACAATAACATGGTGATTGGCTGATGATAGCGTGACATTATGACATAGTGCCGTGTTATTTGTCAATGCCATGT
>QAOA01008473.1:1993693-2026263 GCA_003255065.1 Cercis canadensis
AAGCTCACAGCTTTACTCTGTTCCGCCGCTTCTTCTGTGGTTTTGCCCACACTCTCAGGCACCCATTACAAGGGACACTAACCCACATTATACAATGCACCCAACAGAGAGAGTCCAGAGAAAGAGAGAGAAGGGTACAGAGAGAGAAATATAGAGGGGAAAGCAAATATAGAAAACAATAGGACCACGCCTGAAGCAGCACTGAATTAGCTTGAGAACCAAGTGGGAAAGAGATAAAGCTAGGGCGAAGAGGGTTGCAAGAGTTCGAGTAGAGCCAGAGAGAAATACTTATTGTAGGATTGTTTGAGTAGGCGCCAAACCCAGTAGAAATCAAGCACGAAAACCAGAGGTGAAGAAGACAAATACAAGACGTACCTGGAGATACACAACTACTAAGGTTCGAATCTGAAAAAATGAACAAGTTGAAGAGGCACTCGAAGAGATCCCACCTTCAAATCTGTAGTTTCTTCTTCTTCGTTTTGCTATTTCTGTTGTTTCTAGCTTAAAATTAGGGAAATCGATTGAAATTTGGGAGAAGAGGATTTAAGGGCTAAGGTCAAAACGATGTAATTTTAAGGGATTACTAATATAATATATAAATAAAAATTAAAAAATATATATATTTCGGTTCGGTTCGGTTTAAGTTTGGTTTTTTTTTACTGAAACCGAAAACTGAACCGGCCCTCTCGGTTTTTTAAAAAATCAAACCGAAAATCGGACCAATGCTCTCGGTTTGACTTGGTTTGCTCTCGGTTCGGTTCGGTTCGGTCGGTTTGGCCGGTTTTCCGGTTTTGCCTTACACCCCTAGCAGGTACGGAGATTCCGATGGATTTCGTTCTCCTTGGTCAGACTGCTGAGCTTTNGGGTTAGAGTGGCTTACCAAATCTGACGAACTAGTGGCAGGTACGGAGATTCCGATGGATTTCGTTCTCCTTGGTCAGACTGCTGAGCTTTATCCCCGAGCTTGTTCAAGAAATAGAATTTTGTCTAAAGCTTCAGCCATTTGCAAAGAAATGAAGGTCACCCAAATAATAAAAACGACGCTGCACAGCACATGAAAGAGGGCTTTTCTTTTTTTTCTTAACATTCCATGTCAGCTGCCTACATGACAAATTTTAATGCCAATTTAGTCCTAAATGTGCCACACATGCACTTAACGGTGCCACGTCAGCATTTCTGTCACCACTTAACAGATTACACTAACGGATGACGACTTTGTTATGGATGTGTAATCTTTCAGGGACTAACTTGTAGTTATGTATCTTTAGAGGACCAATTTGTCCAAACCCGCATCTTTAGAGGACCAAAATATAGGTTTACTCTAATATTTTAAATAAACAAGTTATTTTGCAAACTAATGCTAGAGGTACCCACAAGAAAATATTTATCTTTTGAGGCACTAAAGAATAGTTGTCAAAAAATTGTGGGGAGATTGGATCATTGGGTAGGAAAAACAGACGGCAAATTATGAAAAACGAAAAATAAAAAGAGAGGGAGAAATCAACACCTTTTTTTTTTTGGGGTAACTGGAGAAATCAAACACCTGTGGAACGGTGATACCGAGAAATGGCCGTATGAATCCAAATAGAGACTCACACGCTGCTGCCACTGCGGCCTCGACGGCCACGACAACCATCTCCGCAGAGTCGGAGACAACCTCCGGATCTTTCGATGCGATTAATGATTTTACCGACTCCGACTTAGGTCTCACGATTGACGATGCCGATCACGATGCGCCGCCACCAGCACCCAACATTGTGATGTCCTCTAGGGATCCTGATTCTCTCTTCAGCGGTGGTGGCATCAGGTCCTTTCTTTTTTCTGCTCCTTTTTCTCTCTGATTTTGATGGTGGAATATCACGGTTAATAATTGGGTTGTTTGGTTGAAAATTTTGAATTTATTTATTATTGATACCCATTCTCCTTTTTGATTGAAAGGTATGTGCTTGAATTATTTATGTGTGTTGGGTTTGGTGTTTTCATCAGGAAAATGGTGAATATATCAAGATAAATAAAAAGGGCTATGCTCAAATTTTCTTTTGTCTATCATGTGCATGGCAGACCAGATAGGAAAGTATGTAAGAGAAAATGAGAAATTCATCGAATTATATAATTAAGATAACTGATATATGAGTGTTAAAAACATGATCAGAAATTAAGATACTTAATTCATAAAATTGGCAAGTTGTAAATGTTTGTAATCATCATTCTTTTTTTTTTTTTTTTTNTTTTTTTTTTTTTTATGGAATAGTAACCATCATTCCTTGCATTGGCATTTCCTAAAAAAATACTTATGATAGACAGAGATTAAGGTGCTTATCACTCTACTACTACTGGCAGACCTGACAAATTACTTTTAAATGTACCTTCTATAAAAAGGATTAACGTTGGAGTCTAAACCTTGTTGACATTCAAGTTTCTCTGAAAAATGAGTTAAAATTTTATATATTTATATTTTCCGTTACTGCAAATTAGAGAGTGCCTTTATTGGGCTAAATCCAGGTTATTAAAGTAAACCAATGGTTGTTATTATCCTTTTAATACTAACTTTTAATGTTAATGCTGGTATTTAGTTCTCAATCGTTTGACACTCATTGTGATGCCCTTTTGACATTGTATTGTTTGGTTGTGCTGTTCTTACCGCAAAACTAAAGGATTTAGAGATTATAGGTGATTGTGAGAACATTTCTGATTCATTTTCTATTAATCAAATAGTGTCTTTTCCTTAAGCTATTTTTCTTTCCAAAAAAAAAAGAAGAAATTATCATATATCCATGATGGTGCCTTTTCACCAATTACGCCTTCTTTTCACATGAACGTTGCTACAGTTCTACATATTCTGGACTTAGATCAACCAAAGGTCCAAACTCTTTACTTGGTCATCTTATGAGAGAATGCCAAGAATCAAAACTGAATACAGATGTGCTATCTCTTTATTCAAAGAGACCCTTCAGGGAGAACTAAGAAAGAAGGAGAAACTTACTGATTATATTTAGAGAACAGTATTGTGCTATCTGAAAAAGAAAAATTTCTGAAGAGGATAATCTCATAGATAACCACTCAAACCAATCAAATTAGACATGTGTTCTTGGCATTAACTAACCCCTAGAGTCCTTGGAAGATCTAATTATATTGCTTCAAGGTATAAAGTCATGAGACATGTTAGAGCAACATCTAAGGAACAATTCTTTTTACCTTCTAACAGCTACGGAAGAAGCCATAAGTCAATATCTCCTTGGCTTAACCTAAATGGAATGACCATTTTGTGGAGATTCTTACCATTTTTTCTGTTCTATTGACACAATATTGTATAATAGCAGCTAACAAAAATGGGTTATTGAATTTACTAAGTATAAAAATTGGTTCATAGTTTGGTTATATAGGAAAATTGAACTCCTCAAAATTCGACTGCATTTGTGGTACTGGCTTAGTGGGAAACTTTTGGGTTGCATAGATTTGGTCTTTATCATGGATTAATTACTCTCTTCATCCCATTTTATGGATCTCAGTTGAGTTTGTGCAAACTTTAAGAAGACTTTTATTTTATCATGAAGGATATCACATCTATTTAATATATGTCTTTGTTTTACATTGTTAAGTTATCACATCAAGTATGCATTTCAAAATTGTCCTCAACATTTTGACTTTCAAACCAAAAAGTAAGCATAGGAGTGGAAGTTGAAATCTTAATTTCTAACTTTCATATCAGACATGTAATTTGGAATCCGAAAAGGAAGTGAAATGCATAAGATTGGCATGGGGGAGTATTTATTTACTGTTTGAAATGATAAGAAAAAGACAGATCACATATTAGATAATTCTATATTCACCCTTTTAAATGCTCTTGGATCATTATTCAATATACGCTGGTCTAAACAGGGCGGATATCACAGAAATGTGTAATGTGGTAGATTAAATGTAATATTCTAAGATATGTGCTTGTTCATGGACTGTCTATAGCAATTCTGTGAATATCATATCAAAATGAATTTGGAAGTTTATAAGACTGCACTGTTTTTTGTTAAAAATGAGAAAGACTAAAGTGTAATATATTCTTGTTAGCTTTCTCTCTGGAAGTCGAAATGGAAGGTTCAGCTATGGATATTCCAGTTTCAAGGGTAAAAGGTCTTCGATGGAAGATTTCTTTGAGACAACGATATCAGAGGTTGATGGTCAGATGGTTGGGTTTTTTGGTGTTTTTGATGGTATGTCTAAAGTTTCTGTTAACTAGCCCTTCATTTCTGTCCTTTTCTTTTTCCCATTTTTGTATGCTTGTCAGGTATGAATTTCCAAAACTGGTGGTACTGGTTCCTTCTAATAACGTGTATTCCCTTTCTTGTCTGCACTGTTGGATTCTTTTTTTGTTGATGAGAACTTTCTTGACATTGGAGAAATTTAGGGAGCTCCCTACTAATGATGTGCTTTTACGGTTCTACAATCATGGAATAGCTTTAGAATTTCAGAGAAGGACTTTGGGGTTCAGTTATTAGGTTAGAATTGACAAAGTATAGTTTTACAACTGGGTAAGGTGGATGATCTTCTGGTATTCAACGTTTAGAATTCTAGAGCAGCAGCACTGTTGCAGAATTAAGCATTTTGGGATGGTTTGGGTTAGGGTTTTATGAAGAAAAAGGAATATACATAAAGGAAAAATCCAAGGCTCACTAATCCTGATTACACTAAGATTCTTAAACTCATAATATTAGTAGTAAGAATCCATTTATACAAATTGAATGATATGGGAAGCCTTGTAACTTCAGCAGACCAATAAAAGGAAAACTGCCAAAGCTCAACGCAAGTAAGTGGGAGTATGAAAATACCCTGGGCATTAAAACTCAATTAATCTACTGAACTGTTGGATATATTTACCTACTAATTACAAGCAAACTTTCCTGTGGACCTAAATTAAAAGACTTATTCAACTAGGTTTGGGCTTCCAAGGAGGCTGGCATTCATCCAATCAGCCCATAGCTTTCGCTTCTGTTCTAAAGCTGAGAAGAATTTCGTGTATTTCATTCCTTGATCTCTTTTTCATGTTTCAATGTATATGTATTTATTTTCTTCTTTTTAGGTCATGGAGGTTCCCGAACTGCAGAATACCTGAAAAACAATCTTTTTAAGAATTTAAGTAGCCATCCTGACTTTATCAAAGACACAAAGACAGCTATTGGTAAGACTTTCATTTATATAGGGTGTAGTGAAGGTCTGGTTTCATGCAACTTTGCTACCTTGACAGTCTTTGAAGAGAAATATGTTTTTCTTTCTAATATTATCTCTTATTGCAGTTGAAGCATTTAAACAGACAGATGTTGACTATCTTAATGAGGAAAAGGGCTATCAAAGGGATGCTGGGTCCACTGCATCAACAGCTGTGTTGGTGGGGGACCGAATTCTTGTTGCAAATGTTGGTGATTCCAGAGTAGTTGCTTGTAGAGCTGGTTCAGGTTGGTGCTTTCTTAATTATGTGTGCAAAACTTATGTTTACATTAGACAAAAACTGCATTTCTGAGTACTTAAAATAAATGATGATGAGTGAAGGAAAAAATGCAACCTTTTTGTTTTTCTACATTGTCACACATAGGTGGTTCTTGATGATCTTTGGTAAGTTTTGGGTGTTGAGATGTTCAACTATGTTATAAAGTTTCATAATAAATTGCTTATAAAGCTTCAAATACTCCAAAAGGTCACGGTGCTATATAATATCCTTTTTTCCCCTATTTTTCTTCCTTCAGTTTTATATGAATGCATTTGTGTTTTACTGTAGCTGTCCCATTGTCTATTGATCACAAACCTGATAGATCTGATGAACGTCAAAGGATTGAACAGGCTGGGGGTTTCGTCATTTGGGCAGGTAAGTTTAATCTTGCATGGGTGTTGGCATGCATTTATGCTGGGGAGTGTCAAACTTTTCATATTTTCATCTTCTGGTATTGTAATACTTTTCTTGTTGCCACAGCTCTACCGATGTGTAGTTTTTCTTCTATCAGTAAGAATTTAAGTTAGTTATTGAAAATCAAAATCTTTTTGAGGAATGACTGCACTTGAACTCACTATCTTGCTAATGACCTTATGTGGGTTGATTTGATGGCTTACAAATTATAAACGAAGAAAAGGGTAGATTAGTGTCTATGATAAGCATTAGGCAGTAGTTCTCTTGCTGAAAGATTAAGGCTATCTGGTAACAGATGTAGATGGCAGAAAATAACATAATGCTGGAAACTTATATGTCTAGTAGTTCCTAAATTTTGTTAGCTTTAGGCTTAGGGTTTAGGAATTTGTTAGCTTTAGCAATGAAGGAGAGTAGAATTTTGGGTAGAAAATAAAAACTAGCTGAAGTCAGTTGTTCTAAATTATAATGGAACTACTCTCAGTCCAAGATGGACAACTATGATTGACATTTGAGTCAATGTAAGTGGCAAAATAAACTGAACAGTTTAAAGTTTCTCTAATGTGATCTAAGCTTGACTTGGGTTGATTTATTCTCTATTTCAAAAGTACACCTTTAAAAGGCCAGTTCCCATTTAAAAATTAATAAGAAAAAGGTGATTGTGCAAATCCTAAAGAATCTCATCTCCATTAACATTAACTAGCTCTACTGCCAATCTTTCCAGGGACATGGCGGGTTGGTGGTGTTCTTGCTGTTTCCCGTGCTTTTGGAGACAAACTTCTTAAGCCATATGTTGTTGCTGATCCAGAAATTCAGGTTGTTTAACAGCATTAGTTTGACCACCCATTTGCTATACTTATACTGTTATACATATTTCATTTGCTCATTTCTTTCCCTTTTCGTTGCTGCTGTGACTTAGGAAGAAGAAATTGACGGTGTAGATTTTCTAATAATCGCTAGTGATGGACTTTGGAATGTCATATCAAACAAGGTCAGTCTATGTTACATATTAATTTGGTTCTAAATAATAAACTTTTATTTTTTCTTGTTCTAGATTTTCTTGAAGAAAGATGATCTCGTGACATGTTTATGTTTGTTTAGTTACAACCTTTTCTAAAAAATCCTCCGATAATTTTGGGGTAAGATTGAAATCTCACCTTTTAATTGTTTGATAATTTCATGACCAATTTAAAACTCTAGCTAGTCAAAGAAAATAAACTGTATCTTTACCAAAAATTATGGTGCTTTTGGTATCCTATCTTGAGAGGATTTTGTTTGGGCTAGTCATCAAACAGTTCAGAAGATGATCATGCAGGCCAGTTGTAGAGATATGCAACTGATACCTACTTATTCTGTAGTGTGATAATTTACTTCACTGTGTATGTTATTTGAAGTTTATGTTGGAACTTGAGGCATGATATTTTTATGTCATAACACACCCCACATTTGTTTTTTGTCAGCTGTCTGGTGTATTTATTGGTATGGATAGCAATATTTTACATAGTGTTGTTGAAAATTTGTGGTTTCCTATATGTATTTACCAAATTTAGAAGCTAACAACAAGTTACAAATTTGCAATTAAATTGATACTTCCATTAATAAAACTTCATGTTAGGGGAAAAGCTCTTGCTTATTCACCATGTTCTCTTCCAATTCAGCTGAGTTTTCTTTTCTTCTTGTGGCTTTTTCCCCTTTGAACTCTCCTAACTGGATTTCTGGCGTTAAATAAAGTAATGTGTTCTGCATATGCATTCATGAGTCAATTCCTATTCTGAAGTTTCAGCTTTTACACCATCGCTTTTTGTTGGGAGAAAAAATGTTATTTTGCTTATTTGCCATGCGCTTTCAACTTTATTCAGTCCTTTTTTATTAATTGTAGCTTCCTCTTTCCCCTTTGAGACTCTCCTAAATGGATATGTGGCAGCAAATAAAGTAATATGTGTATTGCTGTACCTGTTCATGAATCAACCCCTTGCCTCAAGTTTCAGCTTTTAGCCTTGTATACCTGTGTTCATCATTCACATTAGTATTGTCTAATGAATGACCATTTCCTTTGTAACTTCTTCATTTTAAACAGAATATGTTATTGCTCTAATGTGTGGAAATGAGGCTTCCGTGGCTAGTTTAAGCATGGAATGGTCATGGATATGGTTCATATTATGAGATGTTCAAGGAATCAGATGAAAGTTATAATATGCATATTGAATAATATAAATAGGGAAAAGTCCTAAAAACCCCTCTAAACTATGCTCTTATTGCACTTTACCCCCCATGCTTTAAAAACGTAGGAAAGACCTCCTTGAACTTTCAAAATGTGCACTTTACCCCCACAACCCTGACGTCCATCCATTAATGGACGAAAGAAAGGATTTGAATATTATAATTTGACCCCAAAACTCTTTGAATATTAATTTTTTACCCCAATTTTTTATAAATTTATTTTCATTTATACCCCTACAAAATTGTACTATGGCCCAGACTAATCACATCATGTGCACATTAATGGATGGACGTCAAGGTCGAGGGTTAAATTGCACATTTTGAAAGTTCAAGGAGGTATTTCCTACGTTTTTGAAGCATGGGGGGTAAAGTGCAACAAGAGCATAGTTTAGGGGGGTTTTTAGGACTTTTCCCATATAAATATTTCATATAGGGTATATTATTTTTCTTAATAATTTAGAGTATATTATTTAATATCTGTTTTTGTTTATTTACTTCTGTCTTTTTTTTTTTTTCTCCTAATAAATTACTTTAAACTTCAGAATGGAAGTGATACGACTCTAAAGAGGAGTATCAGATGATTATCCAAACTCTCCTTTTATAAGACTGAAAGGAAGCAAATAGGTATTCTTTAGCATTATCACTTCTCAGGGTTTGAACAGGAACATTAAATTGCATCTTAATTTTAACACAAAAATGTGAAAAAACCTTAGAGCGATATTCCTTTAAATATAACCATGTAACACAAGAGTAGTCATCAACAAAGGTAACAAAATACCGAAAACCAGTTTTGGACAAAATTGGACAAGGACCCCAAACATCAGAATGGACTAACTCAAATGGAGACGCAGCTTGTTTATTGACTCTAGACCCTAAGGGAACATGATGATGTTTGGCAAACTGACACGAATCACAATCTAAAGACGATAAATGACGAAATTGGGGATAAAGCTGCTTGAGAGCCTAGCGAGACGGATGACCCAAACGGCAGTGCACCTCAAACGGAGACAATGAACTAGAACACGCTAAAGATCTCGGCACCTGAGTGTCAAAGACATAGAGGCCTCTAGATTTATGTCCTTTACCAATAATCTGTTTCATCGTAAGATCCTGAAAGAGACAATAATCAGGAAAGAATGAGACACTACAGTTCAAGGTACGGGTGAGTTTACTAACGGAAATCAAATTAAATGAAAACTTAGGTAAACTCAACACGGATTGCCAGGAAATAGACGGGGTGAGGGTAACAGTGCTAGAACTAAGGACACTGGGTGTAGACCCATCGACTATAGTCACACGAGATGAAGAAGCATGGGTATGGAAGGTGGAGAAAATGGTAGGATTACCTGTCATGTGATCTGATGCACTAGAATCAATGACCTACTTAGATGACAAAGAGAGGAGACATGTAGGGGATTTACCTGTATCAGCAAAAACAACAATAAGAGTAGGGGATTTCAGTGAGTCCTGGTACTGAGTGAACTGGGCAAAGTCATCAGCTGAGACCGTAATAGTCTTATCAGAAGAGGCAACATGTGTAGACCACCCTCTCGGATTCTTGTTAAGAAGTTTCTTACAAGTGCGCTTTGTATGCCCCAGCTCATGGCAGTAAAAACACTTGACTTTGCCCTACTGCGGACTCCGATTTTCCATATTCCTGTCACGATGATTCAACCCACCTCAAGAGCCACCTCGAGAACTCCCACGAAAAACCCCACGACTAACAAGAGCACTATTATTAGCAATGGGTTGAGAAATCTGCAGATTTTTTGTGCGAAGGACTCTAGCAAAAGTTTCTGCAAAGATGAGGTTTCAGAGTCTGAGAGAAGTTGGGATTTAACAGCCTCAAACTCTGGACAGAGACCTGTCAGGAAACTCATAACCACCATTTTCTCCCTTTGAGCTTGTTGAACTTTGACATCACGGCTGAATGGGAGAAGCATATTGAGTTCTTCATAGGTTTTCTTGAACTCCATAAAATAAGAAGTAAGAGGCTTATCTTGCTGCTCTCCCCGATAAAAGTTCTTACATACCTCGTAGATACGAGATATGTTTCCCAGTCCAGAGTACAAGAAATCCAGATACTCCATTAACTCCTTCACAAACTCACACTGATTGATCAATCCAAGTACCTCAGTCTCAATCGAATTCCGAATCTGCAAGAATAATCTTGCATCATCCTGCAGCCATGCTTTCCGGGTATCATCCATAGGAGAATCAAAGGTGAAATGATCGTCCTTCTCAATGCTCTGTAAATACACTCGAACAGTTTTACTCCAGTCTAAATAGTTGGAGCCTTTGAGTTTGTGTTCAGTTATTTTTGTCATAACAGGAACCACCTCAGCCATGACCATGGGTTTATTTGCTGCCATGGGTGAAGCAATACACAAAACAACCAAACCAAACCAACAGCAGAATAGCAAACCAAACCAGAATGTCAAACCACCACACCAGAATATTCCAGCAGCCACACCAGAATGCCCAAAACAGAATGAGAACAAAAGCCAAATAAACCCGAACAGAATTCCCAAACAGCAGAACAGTGAACAAAATAGGAGAGGAATAGTGACCAAACCGAAGGATGTCGAATGGGACGAAAGCGGCGGAGATACACCGGAAATGGGACTAGAACGCCGGTGGGACAGATCGGAGAAGAAGAAGACGTCGCACGCTCCTTCACGCGCCGGCGCGTGGGTCTCTGGGAAGAAGAACTGATCAGCGCGTGGCTCACACACGCGCCACCTGACGGCTGCCAGACTCTCTGGGTCGGCCGGCCGGCGGCTTCTGAACCCACTGAAGGTGGCGGTGATACAAGAAAGGCACCTTATATGGGTGCCTTAGACTCACCCTCACAAATTCTCACAAACCCTCAATAGAAACTTGGACGAATTGTTCGTACCAAGCTTTGATACCACGTAAATCTGGTGGAAAAAAGTGTCTTTCTCATTGATAGAACAGTCATATATATACAGAGACTAATACCTATGATCATGCTACAATCCCTATAATTATGCTATATTACCATATTTACATCCTATAACAGCTATCTAGTTTATTATCATATTTACATTCTATAACAATCTTTATATTAGTAGTTAATTATCTTATATGCTCTACTAGGATTTAGTTAGGATTAGCCTATCTTTAGGAGTAATTATCCTATCTTATAAGTGGGAGTTATCTAATAGGATTTGTATGCTTATGTGATAAGCACTATATCTTCAGGATTGTGTCTATTTAAAGGCTTAAGGCCATCGGCTGTAGTCAAGCATAATAATAATCAAACAGTTCTTTATGTTCCCAAGTCCGATTTGTATCATGAATTCAAGTTCATCTATTGGAGTTTTTTCAATTTCTTTTGTTTGAGTGGCACTTTTCTATATGGTGGCATCTTGAACATTGGGACTATTCATGTTATATATATAAATATTATTCTTGTAGTTAGCAATAAAAGTAGTTTATAAGCTCTCTTTGGCACATTGATTTGTTTCTTCTTTTTTACGGAATAGCAGTTTATTACTGAGCTGCCAAACTGGCAAATCCAAGTACACAGAAATAATAGTCCTTTAGGAGCAAAAGTCAGAAAACAGAAAAAGATGATTTGAGGTTAGAATTAAGAAATGTTAGAATTGATATGCCTTGATTAGGAAATTCCATCAGGTATGGATTTCATAAACTGCGTGAAAGAGTCTTTATGCTCAGCAGACTAAGGTATTGAACCCCCATTTGTAGGCCTTAAACATAGCCCTCTTTTCAGCTCCGTTGTTGGATTGTCTTCCCCCATAAAAGCCCTCCTTTAAACCACATACTTCACATAAGACGATCTGGCAGCTATCTCCAAACCAAATCATCTCCCTCCCTTTTTCATTTTTTTCGGGTACAACCAAGACTCCAGCATTGGTCAATAGTGGAGGAAGTAATGAGCCAACCCAACTAACAGCTAATCACAAACTACGGTATACTACAATTCTGCTAACAGCAGGTGTCCATACTTTTTTTTCTACTCTTACAAATACAGCACCAGCTAGATTGCCTACAGGCTAAACAAAAATGTTAAGTTTAGGATGGTTTTCCTGCTCCAAACAGTTACCAAATAAATAGCAAAACAAAGACAGAAAGAAAGAAAGGAAAAAACAGTTCCCGAATGGAAATCACAACCATCCCCCTTTCCAACCCCCTAAAATAGCTCTACTGAAAATTATCCTGTTTGTCTAATCTCTAATGCAATCTTTATTTCTCTTCTGAGCACAACTGACAGTCCCTTGAATATAGTGGACGAAGAAAGAATCCTACACTTGCTGTCTCCCTGTCTTGCAAGTTTTAATGCACATTTGCCTTGTCACCAAAATTTCCCAGGACCCAGGATTAGAAGCTTGAAAAAAACTTATATGTGAGTTTGTATCTGAGACAAAATGTGCAAATCTGACACCTTCATAACAATCAGAGTTGCTTCATTTAATTTTTGATTCAACTGCACTGGTATGTAGAAAGTTCCTGCTGTAATGAAGAAAAGCCTATTTAGAGCTGCAACTTTTTTTTTTCTTTTCTAGGATAGGGTATGATTGGGCATATATACATCCCGGAAAACGTGCTTAGGCCAAGTCTGGACCTAGTTGTTTTGTCTTGATTCTATTAGGAAGAATAACCTTATTCATAAAAGTTGCCAACGTGATTTTCTCTTCCTATAATTAGCTTTATTTTGGTGCTGTGTGAATTATTGGAAAACCTTTACCTTTGGGCATCTTTTAAAAAGGAATGCCCTATCCTTAAAAGCACAATAAATGGATGAAGCCCCCATTCTAAAGGAATTATAATTTCATACCCTGCTGACTGCTATATGCCAAAGGTAAAACTGACCCTACTGAGAATCATATATGATCTTAAACCGTGATCTTCAGTTGTCAGTGTATACCTCATGGTTCAAGAGCTGGTTGCTTTTTTATTACATATTAACATGTAAAAAGCATCTGTCATTTTTTTTTCAGTGTGCTTCTNGGTTCAAGAGCTGGTTGCTTTTTTATTACATATTAACATGTAAAAAGCATCTGTCATTTTTTTTTTCAGTGTGCTTCTCTAGCTTATATCGATTTTTTTTAAGTAGAAATTTGTAGTATGGAACATGAGTACAAAGAAAGAGGAGGAGGACAAGATACCGTCCTTCCCAAAGGCATGAAAACAAAAATAAAACAAAGAAAACAAATAAGGTCATAAAAAAATTACCTTCCCAACCTTTTACATGTATATTAGTCTCTTAGAAAAGCTGTGGGCTAAGCACCCAAGGGAGACTATAAAAAGAAATTTCTTGAAAGTACAAGCATTTTACTGCATCCTAAATGGTGATACAACTGCACAAAAAGCCAACCTCCATAAAATTTGTTTCTCCTTACTCATGCTACACCTTTGAAACTTGTTAAGAGAAAGTGTTCAGAATTCTAGTGATAAACCCAAGATTCACCAAGATTTTCCAATTACTCCAGATGGAAGTGGCTCCCAGCAATGTAGAAATAAATAAGCAAATGTTTCCAAACTACAGCAACACAAGAAAAAAAAAAAAACATATCAAAGGAAAGAGCTTTATGGAAATTATGAATCAGCAACAGGTCATTAGCTTATATGAGCCTTTCACCCTGGTACTCCATTGTCTTCATGCTTGCCATCATGTTAGTGAGTCAATTCTCTAGAGCTCATGGTGAGCATAGTTGATCAGTCATATGTTCATAATGGATATAAGTTGAACTCTGTATATCATACATACATACTCCTAGCAGCTTGGTAGGAGCAACTTTCAAGAGCCTTGCTTCTAGATTCCATCCCATGGAGTTGAGATGGAAGGGAGGTGTTTTTTTGTATACAGGAAGTGTCAAATATTAGCTGGTATTCCTAACACTTGGGCCAACTCCAGCTGTTGCAGACCACCTACATGTGCATCATAGCATCCCTAGCTCTATGCTTACTCTCCCCCACCCCCTTTTCCCCCTCCCCAGTGGGTTGTTTATACAAGCATATTTGAAACAATGTAATTCTTCATCTGGAACATGGATTTAATAATCAGAATATGATCTACAATTTTAGTAATTAGTCTATAGCCCTATCAACGCTAAATTTTCATGTCAACCTGCAATGCCATATTTGTAAACCAATTTAGCAATATATCTTGGTGGAACCTGAGCATCTGCTTATGCCATTGCTTCTTTTTCAGGAGGCTGTGTCTTTAGTGCAAAACATCACAGATGCAGAAGTGGCATCAAGAGAACTTATCAAAGAAGCTTATGCGAGGGGAAGCTCAGACAACATTACTTGTGTCGTAGTACGATTTGGTCTATCCTGAGCTGGCTCAATTATTTCTAGGTATCTGTCACTATGAAGGTCTTTTCTTATTATTTTTCTAACGACTAAAGCTCAGAGCATATAAATCCTGAATGGACATGAAATCCTATCGTATATTTTAAAAGTGAATTACATTCACTAACTACTGTTTATCTTGATATTGCAGTTCTCTGAATTATTCAAGGTACTCCAAGCGAGAAAATGGGAAACCTTGTAGATACATTTCTTTTTCCCTGCAAGGCACTATCTCTAGCTCATTAATATTGTAATTTGACTGCTAATTTTTCAGGTTTCTTTTTTCACCATTGATGTCCTTGATCAATTATTTGCTTTGTTATGTTATTTAGTTTCTATTGATGTCCCTGCAAGGAACTCTCTCTCTCTCTCTCTCTCTCTCTCTCTGTGAAATGGAAACTTGGTACTGTTGACGTCTACATGCACAGACCTATGTATTCCTGGCTGTAGCATTTCCTGTAAATCTCCACAAATCAAAATATATAGAGAATGTTACTTACAAACTAATTACCCTTATTCTGGTTGACTAAATCTCACAACAAATCAAAATATAGCAATGCTACTTACAAACTAAGTGTCCTTACACTGCTTGACACTCAGCACACATGGTAGCATCAAAATTCAATTGGGCTAACCTAAAGTTTAACTAAATTTACTTTAATAATCTTTTGTATGGCTTAGATCTAACATACTATTTCACAATGTGTAAGAATTATTTTTGTATGATATGACCTTTGGAATTAGCAAAAAAAATGATATAATCTTCGGAGGAAATTGTGCTTGTTAGATATTCCTTTTGTTTGGGATCCTTCCCTTCCTTTCAACACTTTGTTATGCTTGTGTTTTTGATCTTCTATTTCCTTTCTGTTCCCTTGATATAAAAGTTTAGAATTATTTTACTGCATATCTATGATCCTTAAATACTGGTTGTCTTATATATTCCTGTATTATTCATGTTATATTTACTTATTTGGCAAACGGAGGGAGGAGTCAAGAAATAACGGGAAAATTATTCCCAAGTTTCAAAACCAAGGAATAAAAATAATTAAGTTCTAAAAGAATTGGAGTTCCAAGTAGGTATCTGCCGTGTGAGTTGAAATAACCAAAAAAGCCTTTCGGTACTATGTAGTTATTTTGCTTATAAATGTGGTTATTTTATTTATATTTAAACATGATAACTACATATTAAATAAAATAATTATATACATAAACAAAAATAATTAGATAGTATTGAGGGGTATTTTGGTTATTTCATCTTGTGTAGTAAGCATCTACTTGAAATTATAATTACTTTAGTGCTTAACTATCTTTATCATTAGTTTTAAAACTTGAGAATAATTTTCTAAAAAATATATGTGACTCCCTTTTACCACTTATTCATTAAGTTACCATAATGGCCACAACTATGGCTAAGAATTTTCTTAAAAAACTAATATTTGTGATAGCTAATTGGGGTATTGAAGGGTTCTTGTGATACTCTCAAGACTTAAGAATCCTCGTTCAAGTTTCAAATTTAAATTAAATTGAAAAGAGAGTGCGATTGTGAGAGATGGTTGTCATGTGAGATCTATCTGATACCAAGAGTTTTCAAGTAAAAAACGAAATTGTCGTGCCGATTGGCAATGATTATGGAAATTATATAATTTTATTGACTGAATGGAAATCATCCCCTAAAAAATCCCAAATCATGAATAATGGGATGTTTTACTTTGGTATCAAGAGTGGATTTTTTTGGGGGTACTTTACGAGGCTAAAGGCCTAAATGTATGTACACACATTCAAATACACACCTTCAAACACATGTGCATACACTCATCACTAACGCACCCAACTGGATCTTACCATTCATACAGACCGTATTGATCCTCCCTCTATCATTGAGTGGATTACTTGTTGGTAGGAAATTGTGAAAGTTGAGGAACCACATGTCATTCTTACCACTACACTATTCACAACTTTATGGGCTATCTCACATTCTCGCAATTTAGTGGTTTTCCAGGGGCATTCTCCTTCTGTTTGCCGCCAATTATTCTAGGGTATGGTCAATGCATCCCATAGTGTCACGGTTGAGACAGGGACAAGTCATTTTTGGGCACCTAAATAATTTTGATTGACTTGAAACTGTGCAGAGAAGTAAAGAGGAGTCTAGAGAAGTTGCATGCCAACTTCCATTTTTGTAAAGTTTGAGGGTATTTTGGTCAATTTATGTCACTATGCTTGTCCAATGCAGGTGTTTGGTACATGGCTGCCTAGCTTGTGATTTTAGATGAATTTACATGTATTTACTTTGGAATTTTGATGCTCGAATCTCTAAAGAGAGGTCTTATGGTGGTTAGGAAAAACAATGTTTAGTCTTACCAAGAGGAAAATAGCCCATAAAGGTCTTTTGGGGAAATGTGCTAAGTGACCTGGGGTGAGACTTGATACTAGCATAAGAGTAGGCTTTGAGTTGCTTTCTACTTCCTTTATAGAAATGACACAATTTAGGGTCTTCACAAAAGGAAGGTTGATCGGCCCTAATAGTGGCCGAACTACCCCAATGATGGCCAATCGGACCTCAGCAGGTTCGATTCGATTTTTGGAAAAAAATAAAATTTGAAAACATAGAAGAAAATAATATTTTGAGAAAACAATTGTCTTTAGGAAAAAATTAATAATTTTCCATCAATTTAGTTTTCTTAAGAGGTCATTTCATACTATGAACCTCCCCTATGCAAGATGCAATGTAAACCCTAGTCGATTTTAATCTTCTTAGGGAACAAGATGAAGATAATTCTAACGAAAGCAATCAATGATCTATTTTAGATCTACATGTTGGTGAGTTAAAGCATGCAATCTAATCTATCTTTTACTTGATATTTTTTCATAATACTACCTAAGAAATCTAATTGTCATAATGAAATAGTTGTGGACAAACCTTTGAAATATAAAGAAGATTGAGTGATTTATCTCATATATTTAACTTTTTCAAATATATTGCATCATATAAGGCAATGGTTCCTGAATTTTGGTCTTCTCATTTTTTAGTATGTGTGTTGAGGAATTTCCAATAGGCATATGAGGTTCAAAAAGGGAAATAAAGATTAGACCATCAAATATGGAGACGAAGGGTGGCCTGTTAGGAGCTTTATTTGGAAAACCAATAGTTTTGTAGCAAGCATTTCAAATGACCAACAATTCCACAAAAGAGATGCTCATATGACCATTGACTACATGAATGCTTAGGTTGTTTGTTTAAATAGTACCCTCTTTTTGATGCAAACTTCTGGGATTACCCGAGACCCAACATACTTTGGTAGAGATTCGAATTGCTCGAGAATCATCCAATCAAAGTTCATTAAATGCAGATACACAAATTAAAGACCTAGACCCATCACCTATGGAGTTAAGAACCTAAGGTATAGAGATATTAGGCGCCATACGCTAGACAGGGATGAGGGGGAGAATGATAAGCCAAGAGAACACCACAAGAACATAGGATTTTTGATAAGTTCTAAGAGTTCTTCAAAAGAACCAAGAAAATGAGTCTTTCCTCTTTCCAATTTCAGAATATGAGTTATGACCATCACAAGGGAAATGATCTCCCTTTAAACAAAGCAAAAATCTAATTAACCTAATTGGGTAAATGGGCCTAACCCCAAATAAAAGCCCAAACACCTAATTAAAGTCCAATAACTAGAAAGAAAATTAACATAACTTGAATTATATTAAAAAGAGCCCAAAATGGCCAAAAGTCGGACCCAAAGTTTAAAAATGCATAAGTGGGAAATTTGCCTAAGTGCCTAGGCACTGGGTTTGGGCGCCCAAGCGTCTATCCTGTTAGACAACTACTTGAACGTCAGGGCACCTAGGCGCTGCCCTGCTGCACTTCTTCAGCAAAATGTGTCTTCCGGAGCCCGAATCAAGCACACGAACCCCAATTCTTCATTCATTGCTTATAGCCTTGCTCCTTGAGCCCTAATTTTCTCAATCAGCCCTCCAAAAGCTGTTTGCATCTTCTTTGCTTGCCATAGATAATTTGGAGTCTCTTTGGTGCTTCATTGATTATCATCACTTTTTGGTTTACTTTTTAGGGTGTAAATTGCCCAAACATTAGACTTTTCCAAATTATGTAAAATATGTAAACTAGGTGGTACATTATATATATTTCACCTTAACTTGCTTACAACCAAAGTTTTCCTATTTTTTCCCAATACTGACCTACATGAAAACAATATTAGTGTTAAATATGATGACAAAAGGTTGTCATACAATGACTTTAACTCCATTACTCGATATTTGATATGGAGGGACAAATTGATATTGAAGACACCAAAATGACATTTTATTTGTATCAAATGTCTTTAGAGAAAAAAAAATTGGACTATTATTTCTAGCCAAAGTTGTTTTATATGTTTTGCACATATCATAACTTATGTACCAAAATTCTTATATGATTTGAAAACATGGTATGAGAGGAGGAATCAGGGAGGCCAAGCTAGAGGAAAGGAAAGAAGTAGGTCTCCAAAAGCAAGGGGATCACCACCGCTAGCTCCAAGAGGTCAAGAAAGTCCACCATTGCAAAGACAGGAAAGAGAAGAACCACATCCGCATGGTCCAGTGGTTGGCATGATAGCCACCATAGCTGGAGAATTTTCTGGAGGAGGATCCACTTCTTCATCTAGGAAAAGATATAGGAGGATAGTAATGAGCGTCACTGGTTCAATAAGAGAGCCGGTCATTAGTTGTAGTGAAGAAGACTATAAGGGCATTCAAAAAAATCATGACGATCCCATGGTCATCATGGCCATCATCTTTAACAGGGAAGTAACTTGGACCTAACTTGGACCCACAGGCTAAAAATGAGTAAGTGGCAAATTTGCCCATGCGCCTAGGCACCCAGGCATATGTCCTCTTAGACAATTGCTTGTCAGCAAAATGTGTCTTATGGAGCTCGAATCAAGCACATGAACCCCAATTCTTCATTCCTTGCTTCTAACCTTGCTCCTTGAGCCCCAATCTTCCCAATCAGCCCTCCAAAAGTCATTTGCATATTCTTTGTTTGTCATGGATCATTTGGAGTTTCTTTGGTGTTTCCTTGATTCTCATCATTCTCCCCTTCTTGAAAAGGATTCATCCTCGAATCTGCACCTGCATCAACGGGAGGAAGATCAGCTACCTTAAAATTGACATTTAAATCATACTCACTAGGTAGCTCCAACTCATGAACATTGTCAAGGATCCTCGACATCCTCCACAACCATTCTCCCAGTTCGAAGACCACTTTCTTCCCACACATTTTCCAAGTTAGGTAAGCATTTGCAAATTCCTGTGAAATAGGAAAAGAATGGTCAAATTTGTTAGTGCTAAAATAGAAATAAGCTCTCTTGATCTCATCTTGCCTTGCATACACACTCAAATGTGGCCTTTTTTTCTTATCTTTCCTAACTTTTTTCACACTACTCTCGAACTTTTCTGATGTTCCTTCCTTTTTCACTCTTTTTTTTTTTTGTGACACTTTCATGATCTCTTTTCTTTTCAAGCTCTTTCTCTCGTGTTTGTTCACTCTCTTTTTATTTTTGTGGGTCACTATCTGATCCAAGTGGATCCTACGTAAGATAATATGATAATAATACATATGTTATTATATTATCTTATTATATCATCTAATTAAATTAAAACCATTCATACTTTGAGGTTCAAAACTGACGCTTTGAAACCATTCAAAGTTAAAGATTAATATGATTTAAAGAATTTAAACCATTTATCATTTATGGTTTAAATTCACTTTTTATTTTTAGTTTCTATTTTAGGAAATCATCTTTGTATATAAACCAGAATAGTTGAATGAATGAATCAACTGGAAAACATTTTCATTGTTTCTATCTTTTCCTTTCTCCAATCTTTTATAATTTCCTCTCATATTAAGATGTCAACTTCCAAAGAGAAGTAACGACTCTTATTTTCCTACTAAAGTTCTATCTCCTAGAAGTTTTGGATCAAGTGGTATCAAAGCAACAGATCCAAAAAAGGGTGAAGGTTGTTTATGGTCCTAACTCACGGCCGAACTTGTAAGTCCTTTCCTTGTCCATCGAAAGCCAAGGACAAAGAGAGGAGCAATGACAGGAGAAGTTCCACAACCAAATAGTAACGGTGAATGTATCACTAAGCTAGAACAGGAGGTCTAATTATTATCCGCATCTATTTCTGAATTGGTGGAAAATATAAAAACCTCAAAATTTTTGCATGCATCCCCTTCAAAGAGGAAGGTTGACGATGACAGTGAAGATGAGGAAGACACCATCGCAGAAGAGACCACTGAGGAAGCGGGTAAACATAGAAATCATGTAAGTGCCTTAAAAATTGATTTTAAGGTTGAAATTCCCATTTATAATGGTGTTATAGATGCTGACAAATTGGATAGACACATTAGAAACTTATTTCACTATACATAAGTATTCTAATGTTGAAAAGATCCAATTTGCAAGCTTGAAACTCTCATGCCATGCAGTTACATGGTGGAAGTCATACCGAAAACGGTACAATGTTTCAGAATTGACTTGGAGTAAATTCAAGAAACTGTTAAGAAAACAATTCTATCCTGTTGGTTATGAGGAAGAAAGATGGTATAGATGGCATCATTTCAATCAAAGACTTGGTCAATTAGTACAAGATTATACATCTGAATTCCATAACCAAGCTTTTGTATTGGATATAGATGTTGACAATTACGATGTCTTCATGAAATACATCAGAGGTCTTGCCGACTACATACGGAAATAACTGAAATTGTTCGCCGTGGAATCAATTGAAGAAGCCATTGTCAAAGCCATTGCTATTGAGACCAAATATAAAAGACTTAACAAGACATATGACCAAAGAACAATTGCAAGTAAATCTGATTGGAAGGGTAAAGGCAAGCAGATAAGGGATGACCCAAAACAGAAGAATTACTGTGATCACTGTCGTACCAGCGAACATGTTAAAGGCAAGTGCTGGATACTTCATCTTGAGTTGAAACCCAAGAACCAGAGGAACAACCAGGGAAGAAATGACAGAAAGGCCACTTTGACGGTGCAACAAGTAGAAGAGCTTCCAGAGTTGAAGCAACCTGACACTACACTTGCCTTAATGACAACACCAACATATGCTGCAAATGCTTACAACCGTAAAGAATTGTTTCATTTGAACATTCAAGTGAAGTAGAGTGTTGTACAAGTAATTGTCGATCCTGGAAGTCAGAAGAATCTGATTTCAGAGGCTCTAGTAAGGAAGGTAGGCTTAGAAACAATGCGTCACCCTAAGCCTTACCCACTAGGGTGGATTCAAAGGGACATTGTCATGCAGATAACAAAGCAATGTACCTTCAAATTTGCAATCACTAATCGTTATATCGATGAAGTGACATGTGAGGTGGTTCCATTGGATGTATGCCAAGTTATATTGGGTAGTCCATATCTATGGGACCTCGATGCCATTCACTATAGGAAGCTTCAAAAGTATCATTTGGTGAAGGATGGGCAGGAGTTTCACATCAACGCTTGTAAGCCTTAATTTTCGGACAATCTGTTGACAGCCAACCAAGCCAATGTATTGATGTTGTCACTTTGTTAGTAATGACTTTAACACCTTCACAATGTTCTGATATTGGAAAATTGTAGAAGGAATTCAAGGATCTTTTTGGGATGCGCAGGGATTGCCACCGCGAAGAGTTGTAGAGCATGAAATCCATTTGGTTGGAGATTCACCTCTGCCAAACTTGGGTTTGTATCGCACATCTTTGATAGAGAGTGAAGAGATCAAGAAGCAAATACAAGAGCTTCTTGAACAAGGAGTTATCAAGCCCAGTTGCTCACCATGTGGTTCATCGGTGTTACTTGTGCCCAAGAAAGATAGAGGGTGGCGTATGTGCATTGATTACAAAGCACTTAATAAGATTACTATCAAGAATCAGTATCTGTTACCAAGGATTGATGATCTTTTAGATCAACTGCATGGTACTCGTTACATCACCAAACTAGATCTCAAATATAGTTATCACCAAGTACGCATCCATTAAGAAGACACTTGGAAGATAGCATTCAAGACGAAGCAGGGACTCTTCAAATGGTTGGTTATGCCATTTGGATTATGCAACACTCCAGCTATCTTCATGTGATTGATGAATGAAGTGCTCCGCCCTTTCATTGACGATTTTCTCATTGTCTATTTGGATGACATATTGATATTTAGTGTCACATGGGAGGATCATCTTCAGCATATTGCTTAAGTTTTGGACATTCTACGAACAAACAAGTTACGATTGAATAGAAAGAAGTGTGAATTTAAAAAGCAACAACTTGTGTACTTGGGATTCATTGTTGGAGATGGAAAGCTCAAAGTGGATCCAGAGAAAGTACAAGTTATCACTCAATGGCCCACACCCCGTTCAGTGACCGAAGTTCGAAGCTTCATAGGTGCATGCCAATATTTGAGAAAGTTTATTCAATATTTCTCTTAATTTGCGGCACCATTACATTATCTTACCAAGGCCAATCAAAAGTTTGAATGGTCACAGAAACATGAAGAATCTTTTCAGTTGTTAAAATGAAAGATCACCGAGGCCCCAGTGTTAGCATTGCCAAATCTGCAAAAAGCATTTGAAGTTGAAGCAGATGCATCTAACTACGCAATGGGAGCCGTATTATTTCAGGATGGTAAACTAGTTGCATACCATTCTGAGATGTTTAATGGACCGGTATTAAATTATCCGACTTACGACAAGGAGCTTTATGCACTGCATCAAGCAGTAAAACATTGGAGAGCTTACTTGTTAGGAAAAGAAGCTGTGGTTCACTTAGACCATAAGCCTCTTCAGTATCTAACTACACATTCTAAGTTACAGCAAGCTCGGCATATGAAGTGGATGTCTTACCTACAACAATTCACTATTGTGATCAAGTATAAGAAGGGAGCAACTAATAAGTTGGCAGATATGTTGTCTCGACCCCCCACACCAGTAAGTTTCGCATTATTGGTGGCTATGCAAATCCAACCTATAGTTCCTTCAGAGTACGCAAAAGGATATGAGACAGATTCAGATTTTAGCTTAGCTTACAGAAAGCTGCAACAAGGAAAGACTGGTGAGTTTCAACTGAAAGATGGACTGATGTACAAAGGAGCACAGTTATGCATACCAAAAGACAATGATAGATTGCAGTGGATTCGAGAAGCTCATACTTCTAAAGTAGTAGGACATTTTGGAGTAGAGAAGACTTTATTGAATCTTCGTCGTTATGTCTATTGGCCAAAGATGCATCTTGATGTGTCAAGATACATTTGAGGTTGTGTTTTGTGCAACACATTGAAGCCTTCTAATAGGAAGTTAGGACTGTATCTTCCCCTACCAGTCCCTAGCCGACCTTGGGAGAGTATTTCGATGGATTTTCTTGGTGGATTACCTAAGACCAAGTCTGGATTAGACTACTTATTTGTTGTAGTAGATCAATTCAGCAAGATGGTGATCCTCATTCCATGCAAGAAGACTATTACAGGAGAAGGAGCAGCTAAGTTGTTTTTCCAACATGTTTGGAAATACTTTGGCCTTCCAACATCGATTATATCTGATAGAGATAGTCGATTTTTAGTGCACTTCTAGAGGTCTTTATGGGAAATGATGGATACAAGGTTAAAAAGAAGCACTATTTTTCATCCACAGACTGATGGACAAACAGAGGTCATTAACTGGACTATGGTGCATTTATTAAGGGATTATAATTCCAAGCATCCAAAAACTTGGGATGAAAGTCTCCCTTACTTACAATTTGCTTTTAATCGAGCAATTCATGGCTCCACATTGAAGTCTCCATTCGAGGTTTGTTGCCTCTTGCTTCTCTGAGAACCAATTAAGAACAAGCTGAAGAACAACTATTTGTTGCCTCTTGCTTCTTTGTAAGTAGTGCTAAAAGCACTTGGTTAATTGACAGTGGCCATACAAGTCACATGTCTCATGATGCTGCCAGTTTCAAGGAGTTAGATCATACCTACAACTCCAAAGTGAAGATTAACAATGGGGTATATGTTGATGTCAAAGGAAAAATGTGTTGTTGACATTAAAACACTTGCATATACAAAACTTATTTATGATATTTTATTTGTGCCTCAAATTAGCCAAAACTTGTTGAGTGTTGGACAAATGCTAGAGAAGCATTATGCTCTGCATTGTCAAGATATGTGTTGCACAATATTTGACCCATTTGTTTGTCAGTTAATGACTGTTAAAATGAAGGGAAAAAGTTTTCCAATAGAGTCAAATTTTGATAAAAATGATGCTGTGAAGAGTGACAAAAGTCAGATTGAGAGAAATACTTCTCAAGGACAAGTTGCAGTAGTAGAAAAAGAAATTGCAGCTGTAGAGGAACTTGCTGCAGTAGAAAAAGAAGCACTAGGAAAATTTAATGATGTATCTCTCAAAGGAACAAGAATTCTTGATGAAAATGATGAAAAATGCAATGTTGTGTTACTTGAACCTACAAGCTATGAGGAGGCAGCAAGCAAACATGGCAAGAAAGTTCCAATGCAAGAGGAGATTTCTATGAATTCAAAGAAAGGAAAAAAAAGGAGGCTCAAACCTCAGCTAAAGTTGAGCATATTTCAGCAGCAAGAGCTGCAAATTTAGCAAAATCAGAAATTGAAGAAGCTAATAAGATTGATGAAGTCAATATTGTTCATTTCAGTTCTCAAAACCAGATTGCAGATAACCAGACCAAGGCTCTTCCAAGAGCCAAATTCAAATTACAAAGATCAAAGCCTAGAGTCTTAAGAAAAATCTCAAGGAGGAGTGTTGAACTATGAGATTTTTCTATATTTGAAGTTAGGAAATATTTCGTTTTGTTTGTGTAAAAATTCTGATGTTGTAGTTATGCAGAAAATCTGCAACAAGTCTGCTAGTTGGTGTGAGTGAGTGATGATCCTTATTTTGGGGTAAATTATCTTAGAGTTGGTATTGACTAGGTATGGGCAGGTATGGCCCTTAATTTGTAATTTTTTGTATATTTATAGCAGCTGAACTAAATAAAAATGGAAGAGAGTAAGATCCACTTCTAGCAGAAACTTTCTCTGTCTTTTAAATTTAGGTTGTACTCTTCTTCCTCTAAGCCTGAGTCATGAAATGCTAAGAAACATAAATCGAAAGTTGCAAACAGGAGAAAAAAAAAACAAAGGAATGAATCTAGGGAATGCAATGGTGCCCTTGAATTTGACCACATAATTTGTTTCTAGTAACTGATATCTACATCTCAAGATGGCATCAGTCTAAGGATCTCCCTTCAAAATAATATTCCAATTGTTGTAGGCCGCTGGCAGACAACCTACTCATGAAAGCAAGACCTGCTAGGACAACGTAATAGAGGGTGAGCAACACTTAAATCCATACATTTTTGTTAACCAATATATACCTTTAGCTATTAATTTACTCAAGTATGAATAGTAAACAGAGATAAGCAAACAGCTGAAGAGTTTCACAAATATTCTTCACAAACCCATAAAGCATGAATTCAGGAAAAGTGTTTTCAGATTACAGCAATCACTTCAAACTTATACTGGCTTGATGAATAAACTGCTGCACTGGCATATATCGTATGAGGGAAAATATTGAAGGGTGATTGACAAAATGAACAAACTTAAAATTTTAAGGACTCTTAAAGGAAACAAGTGATTACTCAGTTCAAAAATTTGTGGTTGTTTAGTTCGAGAAGTAGTAAATGTTCCTTATCGGTCCGAGAAGTTAACAAGCATTCTTTTTGGGTAATTTACTCTATTCCAGTTAGAAATGTCATGCATAGGAATGGAAACAAGAGGGCTTGCCCAGAAGTCAAGATGTTATGCAAATCCCCTGAGGAGGGACTTTTCTTTACACAAAAGGAACTACATTCGTACCTTCAACAACTTTGTAGAGTGTAGACCACCATATGTGGTATTTGGTCAGTATCTCTTCTATAGGCTATAGCTTCATCATGTTTCCCCTCTAAAACTTCCTGCAGTGTTATCGCTGCATCCTTTGTTTTATCAATGATATCCTTATTGTCTTCAGTAATTGGCATTTGAAGGTGATGGTGTGACAAAGAAAGCATAACAATTGGGGTAAGCTGGGTAGCAGCATCCAGTGAGTGGAAGCTAACCATCTCATCTGGCTTTCCAGCTCCTTGTTTTCTTTGCTAGATTTCTCATTTTCCTTTCAAACACTAGGTTACATAAGTACTCAACATTTGCAGGTCTAGTACCTTGAACCATCTTGTAGAATGCACTTTCTTCATTTAGTATCTCCTTTGATCGAATTAGAATTTTTATAGCTAAACCATAGGAGAATACTCTGGCTAGTTCCAGTGGAAATCGACCACCCTAAGAGACTAAAAAGCTTTCTAGTATTTAGAAACACTTTGCCTAGAATACCAAGTTCATAGTCTATGGCTGATTGGTTACCAATATATTCCTAAATTCACAGACATATTGGTAATAGATAACCTCTTCATAAAAGATTAGTTAAGTCATTAGATTCTAGAAGACATCAATACCAGTTGAGTCAATACATTAAGAAAACAAAAGTAATCTAGTACATTTATATACATAGAAAAACCTTGCTGGTTGAGGTGCATACCAGAAAAAAGAACTGTTGTTATTTTTATAAATAACTAGTACTATTCCTGCGCCGATGCGTGGGCTGCCCGGGTGGAGGGGCGTGGGCCCCAGTCAATGGGATGTGAGATGAAATTTATGTGATCATAGAGACATAAATTAATACACTGTTTATTTATTTATTTTATCCAAATTCACCTTACGTAATTGGTAAAAGGTTTGTGCTTCAACTATCTTCTAATATAACTAACACTTCATAGCCCCCTTTGGCTAGTTAAAGGAAAGGGAGAGAGGATAATTAGATAACTAACTGAAATTTGTTTAAACATTATAACAGCATGCCAACATTAAGGTGTGGGATATTATTATACAAATTAGATAAATCCCATAGCTAATAGTATCATACCATATTGGGATTTTTTTCTACTTTTAACCCTCTTTCATAAAATTTCTCTCATTGTTCCAATGGTTGACTCACGTGGCTCCATTTTGATATAAAAAAAAAAAAGCAAAGAAAAAAGGAATGAGGCGCATATACATTTCTCATATGTGTTTTTCCTTTAACATAACAAAAATTTATGTAGTCATAGAATTTGTAAATTTCAATCTAATTTGTTTTGATTGAAATTTTTTTCACTATAAGATATGTTAATCTTGACATCACTACTTAATTCATGCTAATCATCAGGTATAGTATACTATAGGACATCAAAATAGTTGTTAACCAATCTCAGCTCTATCCCAAAATGTATTTCTTGAGTCCCAAAGTAAAGGGAGAAAATGAAATGATGATTTGGTTTAATTCAACTAATGATACGTGCTTCTCAGTGGTGACTATTCTCAACTCTGCCAAACACCTTACCACACACATGCCCATGACTTAAGATCTGGTGTCTGTCCATTAGCATGCACATATGTATGCTTTATTTGAAGAAAAAAAAAAGGTATGAGTATCACTTCTATTGTACATTCTTGTTATCACATGCAGCAAATTTTAATAACAAAAAGTGGAACAACAAACTTATTAATTTGCACTTGCTAAGGTAATTAATAATATCTAAACAAACACACACACACACACAAACTTATTAATTTGCACTTGCTAAGGTAATTAATAATATCTAAACACACACACACACACACACACAGAGATATTAAAATTTGCTGCACCCCATTATGATGAATAAGAAGATAGGAAGAAAGGAAGAAAAAAAAGCATAACCTATTAGCAACAATATGGTCTTATGTTTTCCAAATATTTTAGTGAAGTATATACACATAGTTCTAAAGATGCAAGGTAATCATCTCTTGGAACATTCTGCAATTCTTGAAGACCTCTTGTATAAATCTATTAAATTTGGATTTTTCTCTTTTCTTGTATTTATATGGGTCATGATATATTGCAAAGTAACCCTAATTTTAGAATTTTTTTTTCATAATAAAAGGTGAAATATTTGAAATTCAAAATTGATACTCATAAAGATTGACAATTCTCTATTGGCTAGTAGGGGTGTTCATCGGTCGGATTCGGTCGGTTTTGGCCACCTTCCTCACTCGATCGAAGGTCTTCGGGTTGAAAAAACTTTCACCTGTCAATGACCAAAGCTATGCAGAAACCGAAAGATCTCAGGTTGGTCGGTTTCGATCATAGGTGGGTGGGTTAAATCGGGTTTGGTATATTAGTTTTATTTTTTTCAGAAAAGAAAAGAACAGAGAATAGAAGCAGATGTAGAAGAAGAAAAATGTAGATTAAAAAAATCTGTGGTGCTGAATCTTGAACTATTTTACAATACTCAGCAAATTTGTATAAATTGAATGCAAAATAAAAAAAAATATTAACATAATAAAGGAGAGGAGCTTAACGCTGATCTTCTTCAAGTGATGAAGGTTGATTCCACCAGTAAGATATGCAGGGGCAGTAGACAACACACCTCCTCCTTCTATTATTGAAAACCCGAAGCATCAAATTGCTTTGCTTACTGGTATTACTCGTACGCATAAGAAAAGTGAAAGTGTCTGTGTTTGTGGAGGAATAATCACAACAGAGAAGACATCACAATGGCTGTGAAAGCAAAAGGACGAACGGTCGTCGACGTTGGAGCTGATGGGATTGCTATTAAAGATGAAATTTAAAAGTGGAGAGAGAGAGAAGTGAAAACCAAGAGTCAGAATAAATATTACAAATCTCGATGGCATCATCTCCGTAGATGAATTACCCCTTGCATTGATCCAAGGGTTGAAAATGACCCTAGGATTTCACACCCTCTTAATATCTGGATGTATCGGTTTAATTCGGTTTTTCTTACCTGAAACCGAACCGACCAGATAAAACCGTTTCAATGCATCTCAGCCATCTGATCTTGACCGACTTCATCTGGAACCGTCGGATTTGTCATATTTCGGTCGGTTTTCATCGGTTTATTTCGGGTAGACCGGGTTGTGTACACCCCTATTGGCTAGTCAAAAGTAACTCCCAAACAAACTCACCCTTAATAAAGACTCAATTATTGTAAAATAAACACAACAAATAGGAAAATGACATCAGACACAATGGATAGACATATTGTAAAAAAAATTAGAGTAAAACCTTTTTTTTAATCCTTGAAAAATGTAGTCACTGACAAATTCGTCTTCCAAAAATTTTTGGTGACAAATTGGTCATTGAATTATTATTCTGTCTGGCAAATTAGTCCTCCGGTAGGGTCTGTCAGTCAGATTTAACAGACATTGCCACATGGCACGTTAAGTGCTGACGTAACAGTTAATTGATAAAATGGCAAGCTGATGGGGCAAATGGGCTGGTTGCTTGTGTGGCATAAGTAAAACGACGTCGTTTTACTGAGAGGTGAGAATTTGGTCCTTTGTCCCATACGGCGCCGTATCCCTTAGAACTCCATGAACCAAAACTGAAGCACGACGTGTGAAGGTGAATTCTGCAATTCTGAAGGAGGAACCGAGGAACCCTAAGCCCCAAATTCGTTGATTACCCTTTCCCTTTCCCAAATTCGAAGCATCGACTTGGAGTTCTTACTGACTCTATTCGGATTTCCCTTTCCCTTTCCCTTTCCCAGATTTGAACCCTAACCCAATTCGAAGTGCCGTCCCTTTGCTCACGCTACAGGTAAGCCAAGTATAATAATTTGATGGTTTTCAAATTTTGGGTTTCATTTGATGATCAGGATTTTGGGTTTCTATCGAATCTTCAGGGTTTGGTATTCTGGGTGTATGACTTTTTTTGTGTTTGGATGATTTATCATTTGGTCATGAACCGATCCTGGTCAATAGATTTAATGTGGACCTTGAAATTATTATCTTTCTTCAGTTTTGTGGGTAAGATTGTTTAAATTGAGTATGCTTGATATATTTGAGTATGCTTATGATCACTTCAAGTCTTCTCCACTATCGGACTCGAAGGGAAATGATATTGGCCTCTTTAGGATGAATTTTTTCAGCTCAATGGATAATTAGTCATCTTACATTTCTAGTGAGATGACAAAAAAAAGTGAGCCAATGGAGGCAACTGCTTTGGAACCCAAGCTGTATCGCAAGCTTAAAATGCAAAGCAAGAAGAGAGCAGTGTATTTTATTCAAATGGCCAAAAATTTTGGGCCATACACGTTTTATAATGTAAGGTAAAAATATAAATTAGCCTTCAAACACACATAATAATCACACACATTTTCCTATTCTATTCCCTTCTTTTTGAGTGTGCTTTATTTTTCTCTGGAGTTTCTTGTACTTCAGTTGCCTGAACTGTGGGCAGAGATGAAACATTATTTCTATCGCTGTTATTATTGTTGTTATTTATGTTTTTCCTGTGAAACTTTGATGAGTAGCTGATGTGCCAATTAATGTGTTTGCTGATTCTTCTCCTCTGTAGTACTGTTGGAATGGAGGCCAGTGGAACTAGCAACATGAAATTTGCTATGAATGACTGCGTACTTATTGGAACATTGGATGGGGCCAATGTAGAAATAAGGGAAGAGGTTGGAGAAGACAACTTCTTCCTCTTTGGTGCCAAAGCTCATCAAATTGCTGGTCTTAGGAAAGAAAGAGCCGAGGGAAAGGCTTGTCTTGACAACTACATCACGCATTTTAGTTATTGATTAATTGCCAAACTAGTGGCCCATTCTAGCATGGGATATTCATACATAATTTTATATAATGGCATACGGGCTGGAAAGAACTCAAATAATCCACTCTGGATGTTTTCAAATATTAGTGATTATTAAAGAAATTGAAGATAATATTCCTCACTAGAAGTTTCAAACTTAGTCTTCTTTTTTTCTACTGCAAACACAGTCTTCATTGTTTGAGGGAACCCTAGAAGTTTTAAAATATTAGTCATTGTTGAAGAAATTGAAGATAATATTCCCCACAAGTAGTTTCAAAGTTTTCATTGTTTGAGAAGATCCTTGTTGTATGTTTTTTCCTTAGTAACATACACTGCTTATGACCTAGCTGACCTTGTGATGTAGTATGTCCCTGATCCACGGTTTGAAGAAGTTAAAGAATTTGTAAGGAGTGGTGCTTTTGGGCCTTATGACTACGATGAATTGATTGGATCCTTGGAAGGAAATGAAGGTTTTGGTCGTGCTGATTATTTCCTGGTGGGCAAGGACTTCCCCAGCTACATAGAATGCCAAGAGAAGGTGGATGAAGCATATAAGGACCAAAGAGTGAGTTTATAGACTTTTATCTACAAGCTCCTGAATTTTTGCTACATATGCTGTCCACTGGCATTCGTTCATGGGAGCATGCACCAATTCCATTTGCCATATGCTTCTTCGTAGTTTCTGTATGTGCGACTCACATGATATATTATGTCATGCAACTCATTTATTAATTGTATGTATCTGGTAGTTCAGTACCCCAGGTTGCCCCTTCATACATAAACTTTCATAGGTATTAAATAAGCTGCAATAATCATCACAGAAGACTGAAATTGCCTAAATTTGGTTCTTAATGCGTCAACTACTGTAGGCTTTTATCAAGCACAACCACTGAGTCCTAGTTTATTTCATGTTATCTTTGGCATTAACATTTGTAAATCTTGTGGGTGCAGATATGGACAAGAATGTCAATATTGAACACAGCAGGCTCGTACAAGTTTAGCAGTGACCGCACTATTCATGAATATGCCCGAGATATATGGAACATTGAACCAGTTGAATTACCTTATGATGCGTTCACGTACCCGAAGGATCGAAACGGAGTGTCTGGATACCAAACTGTGGGATGACCTTGGTTATCTCAATAGGGTGAACCCTTAGCAAGGAAGGATCCTTTGTAAGTTCAAGTTCAAGTTCTTTGCCCAAGAACAACAGGGAAGCTCTCAATCCAGAGAAACTCAATAATTCAGAAACTGAATACTATTAATCTCCAAAACTGTTTTGCAAAGGCATACACGAATTCCTTATATAGGCAATTCGGCTAGGAGGCTACAAGCTATGATGGATCCTCTAAGAAAGTTAATAAAACCCTAATACCCAGTTTGGCCCATAGATATAAAGGCCCAAAATATTAAAAA
>QAOA01008473.1:2036520-2067188 GCA_003255065.1 Cercis canadensis
TATGATGTTCAAAGAAATCAATAAGATCAATTCCTTGAATAGATACTCTCAATTATTGTAAAATAAACACAACAAATAAGAGAAGGACATCAAACACAATGGATAGACATATTGTAAACACATTAGAAAAAACTCTTATTAACAACTAAGAGCAGCATCTCCAAGTGTGCCTATACTATTGTTATGGGTGAGTAAAAATGGTTAATATGAACAATCCATGCAAGTTAGTGAACATATATTCTTATTATTGTGATAAAGTAAGTAATAGAAGATATATAATATCTGCCATACACAAAGTAAGTGAAAGGAAATTTGGGAAATGTAAATACAAAAAATCAAATACCCATATGAAGAGTAATAAAAAATTTACCCACATGGAGAGAACTCAGAGAAGATAGGAATAGCCTGTATCCTAAAATTTACAGAGATCTTATTTTTCGGTTGGACTTAACCAAAACAATTTAGCACCCTCATCTCTTCTAGTGGACAATCATTGTATATGCTATTGCTATACAAAGCCCATGTATAGTTACAAATATGGTAGTAGCACATTATAACAATTGAGATAGCATCTAAAATGTCACACCTACTCTTACAGATAATTTCTTAAGATCTCTGTAGACATTAAATAATTAAACTTAATCTTTTCCCACATAATGGCTCAGATTAACACTATTTGGAATACCACTGGCCCTTGGGAATTATGAAGACGTTGGTAGGAGATACCCCAAGATAAATTATGTAGCTTAGCAAAACATTCCTATATACATCTTAAGTGAATATACAAAGAGGATTAACATGACTCTCATCATTTATATACATGTCCCAAAAGAATAATACTTATATCACTACCTATGATATAGTTACATATATATACATGTCTCAAAGTATGAATTTTGACCTAGCTTACATCATGCCATTACTACACAAAAAGTCACAGATATGTCGTTCGCCTAACCCCGTGCACTGTGCTGAGAGTTACTAGTCTCTGCACCTAGAATGGGTACACATTTACAAATAACATATATGAGATGTATAATCTCAGTAGCTAGTAGGGCAACTTACATGTTTTATATCCATTCCAGAAAAAACAAAACAAACACGACCACATAGTCGGAAACATAAGCACAACACATACCAAAACGTTCTCATTCATTACATTCTGGGGCTATATCAACCCTTGGGGCAGCCACAACTTACCCCATATTCCTCCTGGCATAGGGCAGCATCAACTTACCCTTAGTCTCTTCTAGCTATGGGGTAGCTTCAACTTAACCCTCAATTCCTCGAAGCTATGGGGCAGCATTCAACTTACCCTGATGGCCATCGCACGTAAAAGAACGAGCTCTATTTCGTTAGTCATCTCATAAGTCTCCTCTCAGTACTCATCTCATAAGTCATCTCATAGCATTCAATTACAATAACGAACATCATATATAGTGGTTACATAGAGCATACACTATCAAAAGAAACTAAATGAAGTTTAAGGCAAAATTAGCTACCTCGAGTTTTGGCTGTCCCTACTTTTCCTTTTTCGTGGTATGAATTTAAGGATTCTTGAATACCTTCTCTATTTCCTATTTCATCATGCAATTATATAGTTATTCCCCATAAACTTTTCAAAGTAAAAAGTAGGTAACTACTTACGTCATTAACCTTCAATACTAGTTGAATACTAAGGGTTTCACAGTAAGAAAATACTAACCCATGCATGTATCTATTCCATAATAAAAGTAAGAGAATCATATCCCATGTCCTAACTATCTCCCTTGACTTGCTTTTACAAGTAGTGCATTAGAAGATTGGAGTGGGAACTCATTATGAAGAAAATCAACTTAACGGAAGGCTCTGGGGTGCTGGCGCCCAGCGCTAAGGGTCCAGCATGCCAACGCAAGGCACTGTGGTGCCAGCGCCCAGCGCTGGGAATGCAGCGCTCAGCGCCCAGAGTCCCGCAACAGCAAAATTTTGAGGTCTTTGCTCAGAAATCCCAATATAGATGAAAAATAAACAAGACCCACTCCATAAATACCAAACAATAATCAAAGAAAACATTCCTATCCCATAGCAAAGACAAAGGCAGAAACTTTTCCTCAAAGATAAGAATATTCACTCTAACCGAATACACTAAAATCCAACAAAAGGCATGACAGAACACTTTCATATGCAGTGATTGAGACAATCAGAATAGCCCAGAAAATTATAAATGAGAACACTTAATAATCTCATGCTAAAGCAACACTAACCCATAGGCTTTAGAGTGCTTGAAACTTGGAAGTTTGTCCCTTCAATATTTGCAAAATGAAGGAGAAACCGACTCTTCTCTAGCTGGGCACACTGATTCGGTGGAAGTGAGAATCGAACATGAAAGTGAGCCAAAAATCAGAAAAAGGAAAAAGGTAAAGAGCTGAAGACAAAAGGGAAAATAGAGACCAAGGTTAATTGAAGTTCAGGAGGCTAAGGAACTAAGAGAGAAGGACAGGTGGAGGTGTGATTCCACTTTCAGCTTTGTGGTTCTCTTTTCTCCTTTTTTTTTCTTTTAATAAGATTATATACTCTATTCTATATAATATACTAAAAAGCCAATATTTATCTCTATGTACAGAAAAGTTGATTGTTACAGTTTACCCACCTTTAAGGAATTTTGTCCCCAAAATTTAACTTACCTTATTGGAAAAGTTGCGGATATTGTTCCTTCATGTCTTTTTCTGTTTCCCATGTGGCTTGATTTTTAGATAGCCCTTTCCAGACCACTTTAACCAGGGGTATGCTTTTGTTCCTCAATTGTTTGATTTCAACGCAGATGATTCTTACTGGTTCTACTGCATAAAATAAATTTTCTTGCAAGTGCATTGATTCATGCTTAATGACATGCGTAGGGTCTGGGTGGTATTTCTTTAACTGGGACACATGGAATACATCATGAAGTTGAGAAAGATTTAGAGGAAGAGCAAGCCTATACAGGCCCGACTCGATTAAGGATTTGGAAAGGACCGATATATCTAGGATTGAGCTTTTTAGATTTCAAAGATCGCACCACTCCCTTGACTGGAGTTACCTTAAGAAATACGTGGTCACCAATTTCAAACTCTAGGGGTCTTCTTCTTTTATCTGCATAGCTCTTTTGTTTACTTTGAGCACTTAGTAGTCTCTCCCTGATGAGTTTTATGTGCCTGGTGGTTTGGTCAACCAAATCTGGTCCTAGAAGACTTCCCTCTCCCAACTCCACCCAACATAAGGGTGATCTACATTTCCTTCCATACAAAGCCTCAAATGGAGCCATCTGGATACTGGAATGATATCTATTATTATAAGCAAATTCCGCTAAGGGTAGGTACACATTCCAGTTCCCTTTCATTTCTAGCACACAAGCTCTAAGCATATCTTCTAAGGTTTGAATGGTTATCTCAGTCTGTCCATCAGACTGAGGATGATAGGCAGTACTAAATCTAAGTTTAGTACCCAACGCATTTTGCAAAGATTTCCAAAATTTGGAAGTGAATCTAGGATCACGATCAGATACAATGCTACTAGGTACTCCATGTAATCTAACAATCACATTGATGTACACCTGAGCCAACTTTTCCAAATTATAGGTAGATCTAATGGCCAAGAAGTGGGCAGACTTAGTTAGTCTATCCACAACTACCCAAATAGCATCATGACCTGGGGAAGTCTTAGGTAAACCCATAACAAAATCCATGGAAACGCTATCCCATTTCCATTTGGGTATGTCTAAGGGTTGAAGTAATCCTGTTGGTTTTTGATGCTCTACTTTAATCCTTTGACAAGTTAAGCACTTAGACATGTATTGGGTAACATTTGATTTCATACCAGGCCACCAGAAAATTTTCTTTAAATCTTGGTACATTTTGGATACAAGGTATATTTACTCTTATGGGCTTCCTCTAAGATTTCTTCCTTAAGCTTAGGTACTTTAGGTACACACAACCTATCATGATACTTAATAAGTCCATCCTCAGATATATTAAAATCCTTAGATTTTCCTTGTGTAATTTGTTCCCTAATGTTTTGCAACCACCTATCCGATTCTTGAGTAGCTCTAATCCTATCCTTAAGATCAGTATGAATTTTTAATTCACTCACTTGGAGACTACCTGGCCTTATAGAGATAGAACGGGTCAAATCTCTCAAGTCTTCTATCAATTCCTGCTCCTTAAGCATCAAAGAAGACATATGAATTAATTTCCTACTCAGGGCATCAGCAACTACATTTGCTTTTCCAGGATGATACTTAAGGAGAAAATCATAATCCTTTAGAAATTCAATCCACCTTCTTTGCCTCAAATTCAATTCTTTTTGGTCAAAAAGGTACTTAAGACTCTTATGATCAGTAAAAACCTCAAATTGAGCACCATATAGATAATGTCTCCAAATTTTAAGAGCAAAAACTACAACGGCTAACTCTAAATCATGAGTAGGATAATTCTCCTCATGTGGTCTGAGTTGCCTAGAAGCATAGGCTACTACTCTACCATGTTGCATTAAAACACAACCTAAACCCTTCTTTGAAGCATCACTATAGTTGACAAAAGGTTCATTAGGGTTAGGTATCACTAACACTGGGGCAGAGGTTAGTCTTGCTTTCAATTCCTGAAAATTGTTCTCACATCGATCTCCCCACACAAAAGGTTGGTTCTTTCTAGTCAATCTAGTTAAAGGCAATGCTAGATGAGAGAATCCTTGAATAAATCTCCTATAATATTCGGCTAGGCCTAGGAAACTCCTGATTTCTATGACAATCTTGGGTCTGTCCCAATTTGTCACGGCTTCTACTTTATTAGGGTCAACCTATATTCCATCCTTAGAAATAACATGCCCCAAAAATTTTACCTCAGACAGCCAAAAATCACATTTGCTAAGTTTAGCATACAACCTTTTATCCCTAAGGATTTCTAAAACTATTCTCAAATGATTTTCATGCTCCTGAGGGTTCCTAGAATAAATTAAGATATCATCAATGAAGACCACCACAAATTTGTCTAGGTATGGCCTGAAAATCCTATTCATGTAATCCATGAATATTGCTGGGGCATTGGTTAAGCCAAATGGCATTACTAAAAATTGATAGTGTCCATACCTAGTTCTAAAAGCTGTCTTTGGAACATCTTCAGCTCTAACTCTCAATTGATGGTATCCTGACCTTAAATCTATCTTTGAGAACACTGAGGCTCCTACTAATTGATCTAATAAATCATCAATCCTAGGCAGCAGATATTTATTCTTAATGGTCACTTTATTCAATTGCCTGTAATTTATACATAACTTAAGGTTACCATCCTTTTTCTTGACAAACAACACTGGGGCACCCCAAGGAGACACACTTAGTCTAATGAACCCTTTTTCTAACAGTTCCTCTATTTTCTTTTTAAGTTTTGCTAGTTCCATGGGGGCCATTCTATATGGAGCTTTTGATATAGGACTAGATCCAAACACAAGATCAATTGAAAACTCTACCTCTCTTTCAGGTGGGAGACCACTAAACTCTGTAGGGAATACTTCTAGGTAATCTTTAACCACAAGTATTTGATCTATTCCCTCTTCTACCTCAGCTTGCAGAGAAAAGAAAACTAAGAACCCTTGACAACCCTTCCTAAGACATCTTTCAGCCTGGGCAGTGGTTAAACAAAGACTTTCAATAGAAGGTTTAGGGTCGTACATACAAGCAAGCAAAGAAACAATCTTTTTGGCACAATCAAGAATCACATTATTAGCAGACAACCAATCCATTCCGACCACTACATCAAGATCACGCAAAGGCAAACAAATAAGGTCAAGGGTAGTACATCTATTATCAAACTGAATAATACAGTTGATACAAACACCAGAAGTAAGCACATGGTTTCCAGTAGGAGTAGAAACAGATAAATCATATGGCAAAGTATCAATTTGCAAACCCAGACCTACTTAACACAGTCATATGAAATGAAAGAGTGTGTTGAACCTGAATCAAACAATGCACTCACAAGTTTACCGTTAATCATTAACGCACCTTTTATAAGATTAGGAGACTGACTAGCCTCCTGTTGGGATAAAGCAAAGACACGCCCTTGATTTTATGGTTTAGAATTAGGAGTGGATTCTTTTCTTGTCTTGCAATGTTTAGCAAAGTGCCCAGGTTTTCCACAATTATAACAAACATTTTGANAATCACATTATTAGCAGACAACCAATCCATTCCGACCACTACATCAAGATCACGCAAAGGCAAACAAATAAGGTCAAGGGTAGTACATCTATTATCAAACTGAATAATACAGTTGACATAAACACCAGAAGTAAGCACATGGTTTCCAGTAGGAGTAGAAACAGATAAATCATATGGCAAAGTATCAATTTGCAAACCCAGACTCTTAACACAATCATATGAAATGAAAGAATGTGTTGAACTTGAATCAAACAATGCACTTACAAGTTTACTGTTAATCATTAACGCACCTTTTATAAGATTAGGAGACTGACTAGCCTCCTGTTGGGATAAAGCAAAGACACGCCCTTGATTTTGTGGTCTAGAATTAGGAGTGGATTCTTTTCTTGTCTTGCAATGTTTAGCAAAGTGCCCAGGTTTTCCACAATTATAATAAACATTTTGACCAGCCCTACAGGGTCTGCCATGATTCTTCCCACACTGTGCACAAGCTAGTCGACTAGAGGCTTGATGGCTAGATGTTTGGTCTTTCTCATTCTGTGTATTATCACCTTTAAACTTCTTATTCCCTTGTTTCCCTTTTCCTCTGGATGACTCGCTATAACTTCTCTTTTCAGCTGTGTAAGCATTTAAACTCTCTTCTGCTATTCTCGCCTTACCAACTAATTTAGCAAAATCCCTAATTTCTAGAGTTGCTACTGTCTCTAATTGCCGGTCTTAAACCTCTTTCAAAGGTAACTGCTTTCCAAGCATCATCATGTGTATGTTTCAAATAAGAAGAAAATTTAGATAGTTCCTCATATTTGGCTTCATACTGAGCTACAGTCATGCTCCCCTGTTTCAGACTTAGAAACTCAGCTTCCTTTTGGTTTTTCACAAATTTTGGAAAATATTTGTCATAAAAAGTTTCAATAAAAAGTTTCTAGGTGGTACAAAGACCCTTGGATTCTAAAAGCCTCCTTACTCCCTTCCACCAGTATTCTGCCTCTCCTTCTAACATATAAGTGGCTAAGGAAACTCTTTGTTCTGTGGTGCACTCCATAACCTCAAATATCTTTTTGAGTTGTCTCACCCATCTCTCAGCTACTATTAGGTCATACTCCCCTACAAAAGATGGAGGGTTGGCTTTTCTGAATTGGTTCAGGAGCTTATTAATTTTATTAGGGTTATGACTCTCTACATTGCCCTCTACATTACTCTCATTAGAACTCCTCTGGGTCACTTGACTGAGGGCCTCTTGTACCTGCTGTAATATCTGGGCTGTGGCTGCCTGTGCTGCAGCTTGCCCATCCAGCTTGTCAGCAAGAGTCTCCATGTTCTTCGCTATCTCCTTCAGAGTTTCTTCTTGAGTTCCTTCCTTAGCCATATTACCTGAATAAATGCACGGTTAGGTATATACCTCTACTCATCACCACATCATCATAGAACATTACTAATTGCACAGTTCAAATTCCAATCATCCTCAAGAAAGGCAACCAATTAGAATCACTTAAAATCAGCCAATTATATCCCATGCAAGCACACCAATGCCTTAAACCATTGCTCTGATACAAAAAATGTCACACCTACTCTTATAGATAATTTCTTAAGATCTCTGTAGATATTAAATAATTAAACTTAATCTTTTCCCACATAATGGCTCAGATTAACATTATTTGGAATACCACTGGCCCTTGGGAATTATGAAGACGTTGGTAGGAGATACCCCAAGATAAATTATGTAGCTTAGCAAAACATTCCTATATACATCTTAAGTGAATATACAAAGAGGATTAACATGGCTCTCATCATTTATATACACGTCCCAAAAGAATAATACTTATATCACTACCTATGATATAGTTACATCTATATACATGTCTCAAAGTATGAATTTCGACCTAGCTTACATCATGCCATTACTACATAAAAAGTCACAGATATGTCATTCGCCTAACCCAATGCACTCTGCTGAGAGTTACTAGTCTCTGCACCTGGAATGGGTACACATTTACAAATAACATATGTGAGATGTATAATCTCAGTAGCTACTAGGGCAACTTACATGTTTTATATCCATTCCAGAAAAAACAAAACAAACACGACCACATAGTCGGAAACATAAGCACAACACATACCAAAAAGTTCTCATTCATTACATTCTGGGGCTATATCAATTTACCCCTGGGGCAGCCACAACTTACCCCATATTCCTCCTGGCACAGGGCTGCATCAACTTACCCTTAGTCTCTTCTAGCTATGGGGTAGATTCAACTTACCCCTCAATTCCTCGAAGCTATGGGGCAGCATTCAACTTACCCCGATGGCCATCACAAGTAAAAGGACTAGCTCTATTTCTTTAGTCATCTCATAAGTCTCCTCTCAGTACTCATCTCATAAGTCATCTCATAGCATTCAATTACAATAACAAACATCATATATAGTGGTTACATAGAGCATACACTATCAAAAGAAACTAAACGAAGTTTAAGGCAAAATTAGCTACCTGGAGTCTTGGCTGTCCCTACTTTTCCTTTTTCTTGGTATGAATTTGAGGATTCTTGAATACCTTCTCTATTTCCTATTTCATCATGCAATTATATAGTTATTCCCCATAAACTTTTCAAAGTAAAAAGTAGGTAACTACTTACGTCATTAACCTTCAATACTAGTTGAATACTAAGGGTTTCACAGTAAGAAAACACTAACCCATGCATGTATCTATTCCATAATAAAAGTAAGAGAATTATATCCCATGTCCTAACTATCTCCCTTGACTTGTTTTTATAAGTAGAGCATTAGAAGATTGGAGTGGGAACTCATTATGAAGAAAATCAACTTAACGGAAGGCTCTGGGGTGCTGGCGCCCAGCGCTGGGGGTCCAGCATGCCAACGCAAGGCACTGTGGTGCCAGCACCCAGCGCTGGGAACGCAACGTTCAGCTCCCAGAGTCCCGCAACAGCAAAATTTTGAGGTCTTTGCTCAGAAATCCCAATATAGATGAAAAATAAACAAGATCCACTCCATAAATACCAAACAATAATCAAAGAAAACATTCCTATCCCATAGCAAAGACAAAGGCAGAAACTTTTCCTCAAAGATAAGAATATTCACTCTAACCAAATACACTAAAATCCAACAAAAGGCATGACAAAACACTTTCATATGCAATGATTGAGACAATCAGAATAGCCCAGAAAATTATAAATGAGAACACTTAATAATCTCATGCTAAAGCAACACTAACCCTTAGGCTTCAGAGTGCTTGAAACTTGGAAGTTTGTCCCTTCAATACTTGCAAAATGAAGGATAAACCGACTCTTCTCCAGCTGGGCACACTGATTCGGTGGAAGTGAGAATCGAACATGAAAGTGAGCCAAAAATCAGAAAGAGGAAAAAGGTAAAGAGCTAAAGACAAAAGGGAAAATAGAGACCAAGGTTAATTGAAGTTCGGGAGGCTAAGGAACTAAGAGAGAAGGACAGGTGGAGGTGTGATTCCACTTTTAGCTTTGTGGTTCTCTTTTCTCCTTTTTTTTTTCTTTTAATAAGATTATATACTCTATTCTATATAATATACTAAAAAGCCAATATTTATCTCTATGTATAGAAAAGCTGATTGTTACATAAAATGTGTAACAATAACTCAATAAGAATATAACCTAAGAACATTTGTTAAGAACCATGACAGAGTTTTCTGACTTGGTAGGTTAGTAACTGTCACATGGAAGTAGCTTCTACAAATGAGTTCCCCTTGTTTAGGAGAATTAAGTACATCATATATGTATCCATAAATATATATTATGTAATTGATCATTGATCAATATATCACATAATAGATTTAACAGGAACATACCTCCATTTAAGTGTTACTTCCTTCTGGCAATGTAATCAATCTTGTAGCCATATACCAATACAATGCTACAGCTGAGGAACATGTCACTTATGATTATTAAACTAATGCTCTATCATGAATTAAGTCGTTCTAATGATAGGAATATGTATCATGTTTGAGTGACAATGTCTATCAATATGTATCATGTAATCAAGTTTTTGTATAGTACAAAAAAAACTATTATATAAATAAATCATTTTTTTTTTGTATGCAAATATAACATAAAGAGGGAAAACTAATTTTCATATGACAGGAATTCTAAATTAATATGATTTCTTTTTGCATATTGCATGAAGCAGTACGTTAGAAGAATCTTCAAATAGAATTGGAATTACAACTACGAAAATAAATCTTGGGTTATACTAAAGAATACATTATGTGATGAAAGAGTGAAAATTTTAAAATTGAACTAACTAAAACTAAAAATTAGCAATGCACTTAAAAATTGAAAGAAAATCTAGACACTATCACAATATTGGGATCCATGTTGGCTCCCACTTTGTCACTATGAGAATGACCTCTTTGGCTTCATATAAGATAATACTTCTGTTGCCTGTGAGAACATGATAAAAATTGATAGTGAAGAAACAAAGTCCCACATCTTGCCATTGGCAAAGTTCAATATGTTTATTTCTCTCTTTTTCTAACCAAGATATGGTAATAATATGAATAAAAAAATACTTTCTAATATGGATACAATGCAGAATTAGCATTAAGCATTCCCTCAAAATCTTTCAAGAATTTCTTAGAATAAAAAGAATATAACATCTATTATAGTTCATAGATTTGCAACCACAGAAACATTTTGACTAAGATATAATAAGATGTATACACATGAATATAATTGTTCTCACCTCTTATTTGAAGCTTTCAAATTTGAATTATTACTATATACTAATATTTTCTCATTTTGTCTATGAGTGCCATGTTTTATCAATGGTTTCCTACTCATATTCGAGCACAATTTGCTTTAAACATGGTACTTATCCTTACTATTTGTCTTTCAGGTGTTTCTCTGGTTGATCAAGCAAGAGGAAGAGTTTTAGGGAGTTTCTGGAGTAAAAATCACCAGAACATGAAGTCCATATAGGGGACATGGCTTAGACACGCCCGTGTCCATGGCCGTGTCTGACCTCCAGAGAGTTCTGCTCCAGTTGCTGAGGAACACGTCCAAGCCTTGTAATGAACACGCCCGTGTCCATGACCGTGTTTGACCTCTAGAGAGTCTCCCTAAGTGGAACACGCCCCTCCCGTAGAGAGACACGGCCATGTTGGTTTGAACACGAGCTGAAGAAGAAGTGAAGACGGTCGTGTCTTTGGCCGTGTCTGAGGTCCCTTCGAGGCATTTAAGTGACACGCCCAGCTACTGTAAGTGAACACGGTCGTGTCGTGGCCGTGTTCGAGCATCTGAAGGGTGAAACCCTAGAATTCGATGGAGTATATATGTGAACCTAAGGGAAAAGGGGGCGAGATCTTTTGACAGTCGAACACTTAGAGATTTTGGGCGACATCAGAGGTAAGGTGCAGTAGGAGCACTTTGGAAGATTGGAGAAGAGCAAGATAGAAGATCAACTACTTAAAGGGACTTCATGAGAATGAGTTTTCCTGATTCTATCTTGTCTTCTCTGCATTTTGTTGATTCAGATTTTATCGTGAACTGATTTGTAAAAGTTAGTTAGGATGAACCCTAGAAATACAATTTTACTATTCTCCTTTTGAATTAATGAGAATATACCTTCATTTCTTGGAATTGTCTGATTGCTATTTGTGTTAAGTTGACAAAGCATGCTGCTGATTTAATACCAGATTTCAATTTATATATTGAGAAATTATAAATTGATTTAGATCATTTGTAGACAGTGGGATTTTCTTGGAATCACTAGAGATAAGATTCACATAAATCTTCTGATTTAAGCCAATGTACTAAGGGAATTCATAGAACACGAATTAATGCATTCTTGGGGCTTTTGATTGTGAAGAGATTTCAGTCAATCAACCTAGGAATAGATGTCTTATTACTTGAGAAAGATTAAGGCATAATTCTGGAATTCTCATCAGTCCAAGTAGAGAAGTGTCAATCATTGAGTTAAATATGAGAATGCAATGTATGTCATAGGAAAATTCTTATTCTGACTCATCCTACTCATTCGATAAATCTATCAAATTTTTTGTTATCGTCTTTCCTGATTCATTCATTTAGTTTAGATTAATTGATTTCTTTTATCAAACCACAATTCTAAGATTAGATAATAGAAAAAGGATTACTACTAATAACTATAGTTCCTCGTGGGATTGACATTCGTACTCAATCAAGTTATCCTACAAAACGATAGGTATACTTGCCTAAAGTGATTATAGCAATGTTTCAATTGAATACAAATTCATAAAATTAAACATCAAGTTTTTGGTGCCGTTGCCGGGGAACTATAATATTAGGAACATTTACTTTTTATTACTCTAGTCATTTTTCTTTTCTTTAAAAAAAAAAAAAAATTGTTGGTTAGCCTTGCGCCTTTTTCTTATCATTGCCTGTGTTTGATCTCAGCAGTAGCTAGTTTTTCTGATGTATGACCCGAAGTAGCAAGAGGAAGCTCCTTGAGTTGAACCCAGAAATTGAACGCACAGTGGTGAGAAAATCAAAGAACAAGGCTATCCTGTTGCAAGGCCAACCATTTGAGCCTATTGTCATAGAAGAACCTACCATGGTTGACCAAGAAAGACCACGAAGTATGGGGGATTATGGAAGGCCATCAACTGCTGGAACTGAGTCTAGCATAACAAGACCTCCGGTGACAACCAATAATTTTGAGATCAAGCCGAACGTCATTCAGATGGTGCAGCAGCTTGTGCAATTTGATGGTTTACCGGATGAAGACCCCCATACTCACATCACAAACTTCTTGGAGATTTGTGATACTTTCAAGATCAACGGAGCTAGTGAGGATGCAATTAAACTAAGGCTCTTCCCCTTTACACTAAGGGGTAAGGCAAAGTCATGGTTGAAGACACTACCTCCGGGATCTATCAAGACATGGGATGAGCTAACTGAAAAATTTCTAGGCCGGTACTTCCCTCCAGCAAGAACAGCCAAGCTTAGGAATGATATTTTCTCCTTCCAGCAAATGGATGGTGAATCACTCTACGAACTATGGGAGAGATGGAATGACTTGTTGAGAAAATGCCCACATCATGGGTTGGACTTGGGAGTTCATATGCAAACTTTTTAGAGTGGTCTCAATTTTGGGACTAGGCAGCAAATTGATTCATCTTCAGGAGGAACTACAAGTTTCAAAACTCTTGAACAACTACATACTCTGATTGATGAAATTGCTACCAACAACTACCAGTGGGGGAACAAAAGGATGAAGGCCAGATCAGGAGGAGTGCATAATATGGCCGCCTCCACCTCTTTAGAAGCGAAAATAGAGGCCCTTACTAAGAAGATCGATGATATGGGCAGACCTACTTCATCCTCATCTGTTATGAGCTGTGATAATAGTGGGGGAGGACATTTTAATCATGAATGCCAAGCCTTCGATTCGGGATCACTAGTAGAACAAGCAGATTATTTAGGAAGTAGAATGACAAATAATCCTTATTCTAACACGTACAATCCTGGGTGGAGAAATCACCCAAATTTCGCTTGGAGCGACCAAGGGCAGCAAAGGCAAGTCCAAGGGCAGCAAAGACAAGGTCCTTCCCCTGGATTTCAGCAACATTCTAACCCCCCATACAGACCAACCATTGAAGACCAACTTTCCAGATTTATAACAGCATCGGAAGGACGGTTTAACAACAATGAAACATCCTTGAGGAATCAAAAGGCTTCCATCCACAATCTTAAGACTCAAATTGGCCAGCTAGCCAAGTTGATGTCAGAAAGATCACCAGGGACTCTACCTAGCTACACCGAACCAAATTCTAAGGAGCAAGCCAAGGCAATCACCTTAAGGAGTGGCAAGGAACTCAAAGGAGTAGAGAGAGAGCAGCCTGGTGATGGAGGTGTGGGTGATGAAGGTGCTGTTGAGGCTGAGAAATTGGGAGAACCTGTTTCGGAAAAGGTAGAAAAACCGAAGAAGAGAGTGGTAAAAGAATACCAGCCACCTATCCCTTATCCGAGCAAGCTGGCAAGAGATAAAAAGGAGGAGCAATTTGGCAAGTTTCTCAAGTTGTTTAAACAGTTGCACATAAATATTCCTTTTGTGGAAGCCCTTTCACAAATGCCAAAATATGCTAAATTCTTGAAGGATCTCCTTTCCAACAAGAGCAAGCTCGAGCAGCTATCTATGGTGACTCTAAATGCGGAATGCTTTGCCATAGTTCAAAACAAGCTACCACGGAAGATTAAAGATCCAGGGAGTTTTACTATTCCCTGCAACATTGGTAGTTTATCTGTTGATAAGGCATTAGCGGACTTAGGAGCTAGCATAAATTTAATGCCTTATTGTATGTTTAAGAGACTGGGACTTGGAGAACCGACTCCCACTAGGATGAGTATTCAGCTAGCAGATAGATCTATCACCTATCCCAAGGGGATAATAGAGGATATCCTAGTGAAAGTTGATAAATTCATTTTCCCAGTTGATTTTGTGATCATGGATATGGATGAAGATGTGGAAGTACCCTTGCTTCTAGGCCAACCATTCCTTGCTACGGCTAAAGTCATCATTGATGTTCATGGTGGCAAGCTAACTTTGAGAGTGGGCGACGAGCAAGTGATATTTAAAATATCCGAGGCCATGAAACACAAAATGAGTACTGATGATACATGCTTTTATGTTGATACTATTGACTCGTGTGTGTTTCAATGTATGCAGGAAATCTTCACAAGAGATGCACTGGAAACATGTATCATGTAGGGAGAGGAAGACACAGATCACACTAAGATTAAGGAGCATGTGGCACACATGCAAGCCCAGAAACCATTGACCAGAGACACATCTCTGGAGAGGATTGAGGGGAACAGAATCAGAATCAAGCCATCCATTGAGGAATCGCCAGAGCTGGAGCTAAAACAACTTCCAGAGCACTTGGAATATGCTTTCCTAGAGGAAAACTCCAAGTTGCCTGTAATAATTGCAGCAAACTTGACAAATAAGCAAAAATGGAAGCTCTTGGATGTGCTTAAAACGCACAAGAAAGCTATAGCATGGAAAATCTCATACATGAAAGGAGTCAGCCCTTCATTTTGCACCCACAAGATTGCATTAGAAGAAAATTGCAAACCTTTGGTGCAGCCACAGCGAAGGATGAATCCGAACATGAAAGAAGTGGTGAAAAAGGAGGTGATCAAACTTCTGGATGCAGGAGTCATTTACCCCATTGCTGATAGTTCATGGGTTAGTCCGGTGCAAGTGGTGCCAAAGAAGAGGGGCATGACAGTGGTACCCAATGAGAGAAATGAATTAGTGCCAATGAGGACGGTCACAGGGTGGAAAGTCTGTATAGACTATCAGAAGTTAAATGATGCCACCGGCAAGGATCACTTCCCTTTACCGTTCATAGATCAGATTTTGGAGCGTATGGCTGGACATGCCTTTTATTGTTTTCTTGATGGCATGTCAGGGTATTTCCAAATACCTATCGCCCCAGAAGACCAGGAGAAGACAACTTTCACATGTCCCTACAGTACATTTGCTTATAGGAGAATGTCATTTGGGTTGTGTAATGCCCCCGCCACTTTTCAGAGGTGTATGATGGCAATCTTTGATAGATTGGTTGATGACACTATGGAGGTGTTTATGGATGACTTCTCTGTCTTTGGCAATTCCTTCTATTTGTGTTTGGATAACTTGCCCATAGTACTTGAGAGGTGTGAGGAGACTAACCTGGTCTTGAATTGGGAGAAGTGCCATTTTATGGTACAAGAAGGTATAGTGCTAGGCCACAAGATTTCTAGTAAGGGTATAGAGGTAGACAGGGCAAAAGTAGAGACCATTGCTAAATTGCCACATCTTACCTCTGTTACAGCAATCAGGAGCTTTCTAGGTCATGCTGGCTTTTATAGAAGATTTATTAGGGATTTCTCCAAGATAGCTAGACCCCTTACTAGATTGCTTGAAAATGAAGTCCTTTTTTGTCTTTGATGAGGATTGCATGCTTGCATTTAACACCTTAAAGGACAAATTGACTACGGCCCCCATTATGATTACACCTGATTGGTCATCACCATTTGAACTAATGTGTGATGCAAGTGATTTTGCAATGGGAGCAGTTTTGGGGCAGCACAAGGACAAGCACTTCCGACCCATCTACTATGCAAGCAAGACTTTGATTGATGCTCAGAAGAATTACACTACTACTGAGAAAGAATTGCTTGCAGTGGTTTTCTCTTTGGACAAATTTTGATCTTATTTGATTTTGTCTAAAGTCATTGTGTATTCTGATCATTCAACATTGAGGTACCTTTTGACTAAAAATGATGTTAAACCTCGTCTAATACGCTGGGTTTTGTTATTGCAGGAATTCGACCTAGAAATCCAAGATCGTAAGGGATCCGAGAACCTAGCAGCGGACCATTTGTCTTGTCTGGAATTCCCAGCTCAAGGGGAGTTAATGGAAGAGGACTTACACGATACCTTTCCAGATGAACACTTATATGAGGTTGAGTGGAGGGATATCCCCTGGTTTGCTGATTTTGCTAACTATCTTGCAGGTAGGGTTCTTCCAAAGGAGTTAACTTATTCTCAGAAGAAGAAATTCTTCTCTGATTTGAAGTACTACCTTTGGCAGGATCTCTATCTATTTCGCATTTGTGCAGACCAAATAATAAGGCGTTGTATCGCCTATCCCGAAACGGAAAGCATCTTGGAGCACTGCCACAAGAGTCCAACTGGAGGACATTATCACGCCAATGGGACAGCAAGGAAGGTCCTGGAGTCAGGTTTTTATTGGCCTACTTTATTCAAGGACGCTCACAAGTATGTGAAGCAATGTGACGATTGCCAGCACACAGGTAACATTTCTAAGAAGGATGAAATGCCCCAAACCAGCATCTTCGTGTGTGAAGTCTTCGATGTTTGGGGCATTGACTTCATTGGCCCTTTTTCCTCATCCTATGGGAACAAATATATCCTAGTTGCAGTAGATTACGTATCTAAATGGGTAGAAGCTCAGGCTTTACCTACCAATGATGCTAGGGTAGTTGTCAAGTTCCTTAGGACATTGTTTGCTAGGTTTGGAGCAGCACGAGCCATCATTAGTGATAGAGGCACCCACTTTTGTAACCAACAGTTAACCAATACCCTGAAGAGATATGGTGTTACTCATAAAGTGGCTACCTCCTATCACCCACAAACTAGTGGCCAAGTAGAGGTGACAAATAGGGAACTCAAAAGAATTCTGGAAAAGACCATAGAGCGATCTAGAAAAGAGTGGTCCTTAAAATTAGATGATGCTCTATGGGCTTATAGGACTAGCTTCAAAACCCTACTGGTACCACCCTGTACAAACTTGTTTATGGGAAGTCCTGTCATTTGCCAGTAGAGTTGGAGCACAAGTCTTTTTGGGCTATAAAATCTCTCAACTATGACTTGTGTGATGCAGGTAAAAAGAGGTTGCTCCAATTGAACCAACTGGCCAAATGGAGGGATGTTGCCTATGAAAATTCAAGGTTGTACAAGGAAAAGGCTAAGAAGTGGCATGATCAGCGCATTAAATCATCCAAGGAGTTTCAGCCTGGGGACCAAGTGTTGCTCTTTAATTCGCGCTTAAGGTTGTTCCCAGGCAAACTCAGGTCCAGATGGTCAGGCCCCTTCATGGTTAAGCAAGTATTTCCTCATGGCGCTGTTGAGGTCACTCATCCAGAGAAAGGCACCTTCAAGGTCAATGGGCAGAGATTGAAGTTGTATCATGGTGCTAGCATCCAAGAACTACCAAGGGATGTCTGTCACCTCCAAGACCCCATGCAGTAGCTCCCCAATCCTCAAGTCCAACTAATTGACTTTAAAGAAGCGCTTGTTAGGAGGCAACCCAAAAGAATTTTAGTGCTTTGCTTTTGTTTTCATTTCCCTTTATGCTTTGGATTGAATTATTCTCTTAAATTATCTTAGTTGTTTCCATTTTTTTTTTTAGTATGTAGGTGTTTTTGAGGCATGTCTGTAGGGTGCAATTTCGATTTTAAGATCAGAATGCAGAACACGGGCAGAAGCACGGGCGTGTTCTACCCCGTGTGAACCTCACAGAGACTATAAGTGGACAACACGGCCAATGACATGGCTGTGTATGTCCCCGTGTTTATTCCCGAGCATCCAAGGAGAGAACACGGTCAGTGAACATGGCCGTGTCACCAAGCGTGTGGACCACACAGGGAGTTCAGGAGAGGAACACGGTCAATGACACGGCCGTGTTTGTGGCCGTGTCTATTGTCCAGGATGTATCCAACTAACACACGGCCATGTCCACCCCAGGTGAGTATTAAAGCATCCCGTGCCACGCAACACGGCCATTGAACACGGCCGTGTTCATCCCGTGTCACTTAAGAGGGTTTTCACTCTTGCAACACGGCCCGAACACACACGTGTTCACCCCGTGTTTCCCTCTCAGACCCAACATGCCCACGCAACACGGCCGTGTTGTGGGCGTGTCGCAGTGGCACTTAAAATTTCCCTTTTCGCGGGTCATTCCTCCTTTTTAGAAATCCCCAATTTCCTCTCAATTTCCCCCAAATCCCTAACCCCTCCGGCACTCCCTCACCCATTTCCGGCCTAACCCTTCTCTCAAAAGTTCCAATTTCTCGCTTAATTCCACTCTCACACTACATCCCACCTTAGGCATTGAGTTGAGTTCTTTACTTCGCACAAATTCATTTTCTTCCCTCCACCCACAGGTATGCTCTCTCTCTTCACTCTTGCTTTTCTTTCTTACTGCTTAACTGCATTTTTACTATGCTTTACTGGGCACTTCCTGTTTATTTGGTGAGGGAATGTGGGGGATTTTTTCTGCTCTGTATTTCCTGTTGCGGGAATTGGTGTTTTTGCTAATTTTCTACAAGAATTGGTCTTTAGATTGCTTGATTGCCTGTGGGTACTGCCATTGTTAAAGTCTTGTTGTGAGACTTATGCATTTACTGAAATTGCTCCTTCCTGTACTTTTAGCATTGTTGTGGGGAATTTGAAGTTGCTACTATTGCATTGTGCTATGAGCAACATTATTGGTTTACTGGAAATTTTTTTTTTTTATGGTGCTATGGCCAATGAATAAATTCTGTCATACCTATTAATTCCTACTGTGGCTGGATGGGTGATATATATCACCCATTTCATTTAGCCTGAAAGTGTGGGGGGAGGGTTACATTTCAGACAAATGAATGTTAAGACATTGGGGGATTGCATTGCAGTCAATAGGGAAGTTGTTTATTCTGTCATTTTGTTCTTTCACTTGCCCTTAACCATTGCTGTCATTCTGCCTTTGATAAGATGTTGTGGCTGACTCGCAATGCTCTTGTTGAAATGCTTCATTGAGCCTGATTTTCATGGTTTTTTGTCCGATTGTTGTTTTGTTGTTCATAGATCTAGGCTTCTTCGAATGATTGCCCCCATTGATGCATGTTTTTCCTTAAGTGATATAGTGGAAATTTGCATCCTTGGTATCACCATGATAACTCTGGCAATCAGTGGACCTGTGTTCTTATTTGCTAAAATTTTGTCGATCTGATTCTGGTTGGACTTAACTTATGCACCGGCGAATTTTCTCTTGATGTGTTACACTGAATTAGGAATTCACTCGGTTGGTTTTTTTTTGCAAGAATCCAACATGACGAAGCGTACCGAAGAATCACAGCAGCGACGTGAGAAGCTGAAACCCAGAAAGAACCGCCCAACACCTCAAGAGTCCCCATCCCCTCCTCCCAAGAAGAAGAGATCCGAGGCTGCTGACTCCTCTGTTCACCCTTTTCTCAGGATGTCAGGGGATGAGCACAAGGAGAGGGTCACCAAACTCTCCACCAAACCCTTTGAGCCCAGCCACTACCCGGAGTGGATCGTGCTGTAAGAGCTAGGCATAGAGCAGGAGGTGCGGCATCTGCTTAGCTTCAGTCGGTGGAGCAGCATCTTTGACCTCCGAGAGCCTGTATACCGAGAACTCACTCTGGAGTTTCTCACCACGGTGGAGATCCATACCACATTCACTGACTCCTCCGCCACGTGGCATGAGCCGGACGCCATCATATTTCGCCTCGGCACATTCATGCATAGTATGAGTCTCCAGGAATTCACCGCAGCAGCAGGGCTAACCGAGCAGGGATTCGTCTATGACTCCTACTATCTAGACTGGCATTCGCCGAGCACTGAGCCTGCGGACTACTGGCAAACCAACAGCACTGGGGCTGCATACGAGGCTAAGAGGTCTAAGGCCTTAACTCTTCGCTCACCGGCCCTCCGTTTCATTCACAAGCTCCTCGTCCACTCCTTGACTGTGAGGCGGGAGAGCACCGACGTCGTCAGCAAACGAGATATGTTCTACCTCCAGTGCATTTAGGAGAAGCACCATTGCCACCTAGGATATGCTTTCCTCCAGCTGGTCCGGGGCTATCTGCAGAGGGGCAACTTCGAAACTATTGGAGGGGGCTCTGTCATCACCCGGTTGGCACAGCACTTGGGCATTCTAGATGACGAGTCCACTCTCACAGTGGGTTGTCGTTCGCTACCTTTAGGGATGGACACCCTACGAGCCATGGGTACGGTCGAGCGCCACTCCGACACTCAGGCCACATACCTAGCTATTGTCGGCACTCCGCCACGAACAGTGCCTGAGGCACCACCAGTGGAGTGACCCTCCACAGATGCCACTGAGGAGCCCTGACCTGACGCACCGACCGCCAGTCCATCCCAGGTGCCACCTACAACAGGCCCGAGCCTTTCAGCCCCGTCGTCCTCACAGCCATTCCAGGAGTCCCTTTCACATCGCCAGAGGAGGAGGAGCGTAAACCCACACCCATCAAGCGGCAGCTGAGTCGTATCGAGGTGGAGGTCGATGGGACGAGAGCCCGGCTCAACCGCCTCATCGTGAACCACCGCCAGCTACGCAACGATGTGCTCCAATGGATGTCCTACGCTCGAGCACATCACCGGTGGGTCGAGGTCAACTTACAGATGCAGAGCCAGAGCATGGGCCTCCAACCTCCTTCGCCACCCATGTCACCTCGCTTCCAGGATGCAGAGGATGATTTGGACCTAGTCCAACCGATCCATCCTCCACGCACTGCCTCCCGAGCACCACCACCACCACCACCACCTCCCGAGTCTCCGTCTGCTCAGCCGCCTGACTTGCTGACTACTTCACATCCTCAACCTTTGGGAGATGCACCTAGGGATTAGTTTAGTTGTTTTTGTACTATATTGTTGACCTAACTATAATGGTAGTATTTCAGTACTGTTTGCTCGTTCATGACCTTTTCATTCCTTTTCCAGTGTTTTCATCTCCATTTTGCAGATTCACCTTCTGTTTCTCTGGCATATAGCTAGCACTTGACCAAAGCATCAAAGCACCTCTCCACTCAGGGAGTCTCTGTCCTCTTTATCTAGATTTTCATACATTGCGGACAATGCATGCTTTAAGTGTTGGGGGGTGTATATATATCTATGCTGGAATATATTTATGCTGGAACTTTGAAGCTGGAACTCAGAATGCCTTAACATGATGCATGAATTGAACAAGCTATAAATGTCTCAAGTACGCTAGCTAAGTTATGCAAGAATAATTCAAAAGAATTACCGAAGATAGAGAAATCGTCCATAAATACCTCCATGATGTCCTCCACTAATTTATCAAAGATTGCCATCATACACCTCTGAAAGGTGGCAAGGGCATTATATAACCCAAATGGCATTCTTTGATAAGTGAACGTACCATAAGGACACGAGAAGGTTGTCTTCTCCTGATCTTCTAGGGCAATAGGTATCTGGAAGTATCCTGACATTCCATCCAGGAAACAGAAGTAGGCATGTCCAGCCATCCGCTCCAGCATCTGGTCTATAAATGGTAGAGGGAAGTGGTTTTTACCGGTGGCATCATTCAACTTTCGATAGTCTATACAGACTTTCCACCCTATGACTGTCCTCATGGGCACCAACTCATTCTTCTCATTAGGCACCATTGTTATTCCTCCTTTCTTTGGCACCACTTGCACAGGATTAACCCATGAACTGTCAGCAATAAGGTAAATAACTTCTGCATCTAGAAGTTTGATTACCTCATTTTTCACCACATCTTTCATGTTCGAATTCATACGTTGTTGTGGCTGTACCAATGGTTTACAGTTTTCTTCTAAGGAAATCTTGTGGGTGCAGAATGAGGGGATGATTCCTCTCATATCCAAGATCTTCCATGCTATGGCCTTCTTGTGCATCTTCAGCACATCTAAGAGTCTCCCTCTTTGCTCCTTTGTCAAGTCTACTGCAATAATTACAGCCAGCTTGGAATCTTTTGCTAAGAAAGCATATTCCAAGTGCTCCAGAAGTCTCTTCAGCTCCAACTTTGGTGGATCCTCAATAGAGGGTCTAGTTCTGGTTCTGTTATCCTCAATCTTTTCCAGAGGTGCATTTCTGATCAATGGCTCATGGGCTTGCAGGTATGCCACATGCTCCCTAATCTCTGTGTGATCAGTCTCCTCATCTCCCTGAATGATACATGTCTCTAATGTGTCTCTTGTGAGAATTTCCTGCATAGAATGAGACACACATGAGTCAATCACATCTACATAAAAGCATGTATCATCAATACTCATTTTGTGTTTCATGTCCTCAGATATTTTAAAGATTACTTACTCGTCTTCCACCTTTAAAGTCAGCTTGCCACCATGAACATCAATGATGGCTCTAGTTGTACAAGGAATGGTAGACCTAAAAGCAAGGGTACCTCAACATCTTCATCCATATCCATGATCACAAAATCTATAGGGAAAATAAACTTGTCAACCTTTACTAGGACATCTTCTATTATACCCTTAGGATATATGATAGACTTATCCGCTAATTGAATGCTCATCCTAGTGGGTGCTGGTTCACCAAGTCCCAGTTTTTGAAACATACTATAAGACATTAAATTTATGCTAGCACTAAATCCGCTAATGCCTTATCAATAGATAAACTACCAATATTACAAGGGATAGTAAAACTCCCTGGATCCTGTATTTTTCATGGCAACTTATTTTGGACTATGGCTAAGCACTCCTCATTCAAGGTCACCATTGACAGCTGCTCGAGCTTCTTCTTGTTAGAAAGGAGGTCCTTCAAGAACTTTGCATATTTTTGGCATCTGCGAAAGAGCTTCAACAAAAGGAATGTTAATATGTAATTGTTTAGAAAGCTCTCTAAAAATTTACCAAATTGTTCCTCCTTTCTATCCTTTGCAAGCCTGCTCGGGTAAGGTATGGGTGGCTGGTATTCCTTCACTACTCTCCTCTTTGGCTCCTCTATCTTTTCCAAAATAGTACCCTCTATTTTCTTAGTTACAATAACACCTTCATCACCAAGTTGCTTTTTCTCAACTTCTTTCAGCTCCTTGCCACTCCTTATTGTGATAGCCTTGGCTTGTTCTTTCAGATTTGGCTCGGTGTAGCTAGGTAGAGTCCCTGGTGGTCTTTCAGAAATTAGCTTGGCCAACTGACCAATTTGAGTCTCAAGGTTGTGGATAGAAGCCTTTTGATTCCTCAAAGCTGTTTCAGTGCTTTTAAATTGGCATTCTGATGTTGTTATGAATTTGGATAGCTAATCTTCAATGGTCAGCTTCTGTGGTGAGTTAGGAGGCTGCTGAAATCTAGGTGGAGGACCTTGCCTCAGCTGCCCTTGATTGCTCCAAGCAAAATTTGGGTGATTTCTCCACCCAAGATTATATGTGTTAGAGTAAGGATTATTGGGCATTCTATTCCTCAAGTAATCCATTTGCTCTATTGCTGGTCCCATGGTGGATGCTTGGCATTCATGGTTAGAATGTCCTCCCCCACAAATATCATAACTCATAACTAGTGCTAGTGGAGTATGTCTGTTTAGATCATCAATCTTCTTAGTCAGGGCCTCAATTTTTGCTTCTAAGGAAGTGATAGTGTCTACATTTTGCATTCCTCATGATCAGACCTTCATTCTCTGGTTTCCCCATTGATAGTTGTTCATAGCAATGTTCTCAATCAGCTTCTGCAGTTCTTCAAGAGTTTTGAAGCTTGTGGTTCCTCCAAAGGAAGCATTAATGAGTTGTTTAGTCCCAAAACTGAGATCACTATGAAAAGTCTGCATTTGGACCCCCAAATCCAGCCCATGATGTGGGCATTTTCTCAGTAATTGCTTCCATCTTTCCCATGCTTCATATAGTATCTCATCATCTAGTTGCTGAAATGAGAAGATGTCATTCCTAAGCTTTGCTGTTCTTGCTAGAGGAAAGTACTGGCTTAGAAATCTCTCAGTGAAATCATCCCATGTCTTGATAGAACCAGGAGGTAATGTCTTCAACTATGATTTTTCTTTATCCCTTAGTGCGAAAGGGAAATGCCTCAGTCTAATTGCATCCTCACTAGCTCCATTGATTTTAAAGGTGTCACAAATTTCCAAGAAGTTTGTGATGTGAGCATCTTCATACGGCAATCCATCGAATTGCACAAGCTGCTACACCATCTGGATTATGTTTGGCTTGATCTCAAAATTGTTGGCGTTCACCGGAAGTCTAGTTATGCTGGACTCAGTTCCAGTAAGTGATGGTCTGACATAATCCCCCATAGTTCGTTGTCTTGGTTGCATAGCCATGGTAGATTCTTGTTCGAAATTAGGCTCGGATGTTTGAGCCTGCAGTGAGTTAGCCTTCTTTCTTGATTTTCTCATCAAAATACATTCAATCTTTGAATTCAGCTCCTAAAGATTTTGGTTATTGTTTTGTGTCATACACCAGTATGACTAGGTCCTATAAAGATTAACCACGAACAAAGATGAGAAAGAGGTTCAGAACTAAACATAATTTATCTAAGGAAAATAAAATGATTAGAATAATAGAAATTAAATGTTCCTAATATTATAGTCCCTGGCAACGGCGCCAAAAACTTGATGTTTGTAAAGTATCCAATTAAACAATACTACAATCACTCTAAGCAAGTGTACCTATCATTTTGTAGAATAACTTACTTGAGTATAGATATCGTTCCCACGAGGACTATAGCTATTAGTATTAATCTCTTTTCTATTATCTAATCTTAGAATTGTGGCTAATTTTATGAACTATTCAATTTAAACTAATTTAAGCAAGAAGAGAAAACAATAACAATGAATTCGAAGGTTTATCGATTTAGATAAATAGACCTAGATAAGAATCCCCTAGAATCTAACTTTGCACTTTCATCTTTAACTCAATAATCACCAAGTCTTTACTTAAACTAATAGGAATTCCTGAATTATGCCTTATTCTTTCTCAAGCAATATAACAACTATCCCTAGGTTGATTGATTGAAATCTCTTCCTAATCAACACCCTTAGGAATGCCTTAGTTTACTTTTTGTGAATTCCCTGTAGTAAGTTAACCCTAACCAGAAGGCTTATGTGGTCCTATCTCTAGGATTCCATGCAAGTCTTATTGTCTATAAGTGATCTTATTCAATTTATAATTTCTCAATTCCTAAATTGAAATCTAGTGTTCAATTAATGGCATGCTTTATTAATTCAACACAAATAATAATCATATATAATTCTTATTAAGTTAAAGGGAGAAGAGTATAAATATAATTCTAGGGTTCATCCTATCTAGACCTTTACAATTTAGCTCATGATCAAAACTGTATCAAAAGAATACATAAAAGATAGGATAGAATCAGAAAAACTCATTCTCATGAATTCCTTCAAAGGTTCAATCCTCTATCTTGTTCTCCTCCAGCCTTCAAAGTCCAATTGTCGTCCTTGCTTCTGATGTTCAAAAAAAACCCCTCTACTTCCTCTTAAGATTCATATATATACCCTTTGGAAATTAAGGGTTTTAGTCTTTTATGGCTTGAACACGGGATAGACAAGACCGTGTTAACTTATTGGTTTGGCCGTGTCACTTAAACTGGCTTTCCAAACTTGCAGACACGGCCTCAGACATGGCCGTGTTAACTTATTGGTCTGGCCGTGTTACTTAAACATGGCTTTCTTGGATTGCAAACACGGCCTCAGACACGATCGTGTCTTTTCTGCTTCAGGCCATATTCTATTCAACATGGCTCGTGCTTCTCTGGCTAAGGGTGTGTTCACTTCAAGGTGGTCTCGGGCTGACTAACACGGCATCCAACATGGGCGTGTTCTTCTCCATCATGGTTGTGTTCTTCAGTAAGATTCAGGAGGCAATTTTGGAGGCTTGACACGGGCACAAACACGGTTGTGTACCTGGGTGTGTCCCTTGTCTGGACTTCATGTTTCATTGATAACTTTGCATTTTGCTCCAAAAAATCCCTAAAATCCTTCCTTTTGCTTTACCATCAAGAAAAACATCTAATAACACAAATACATGGATTAAGTACCATGTTTAAAGCAAATTTACTCAAATATAGGTAAGAATGCAATGATAAAGCATGGAACTTAAAGTTAGAATAAGCAAATATCAATGCTTAACAAGTTGTACATTAAGTCTTTCACAAAATACACATTGTCAATTAAAAGAGATGGAGTTATGCTAATTTTACCTATATCTACTATTCTACCTTTGTTGTTATCACCAAAAGTAATTGCTCCCAAGTCCTCCATGTCAATGGAACAAACTTTGAATAGTCTCATGTCATGTGCCTAGAGCACCACTCTCAAGATACCAACAATCACTTTTGGCTTGATAACACACCTGCAAGAAGATTAAACAGATTTAGGTACCTAAACTTCTTTGGGTCCTTTCAAGTTTTTATATTTAACACGCTTCTACATGTGAAAGTTATTTAGACTTGAACCGTAGATAAAACACAGGTCCACTTAAACCTTATGCAGAAATATTAATTTAATTGAGAAAGTACAGGCGGAAATATTCTATCTCTTGACCGTTTAGTCAAAGAGGCTCTAATACCATGTCAATAAACTATTTCACTCAAAAGTTTAAATTTTTAGGTGAAGACCTCACAATGGAACTCCTGAAATTATATCTACAAAGAAAACTCATGATACCCTTCATCAAGGCCTGGTTGAGTTGGGTAGTACACAATTCAGAAGCCTAATCTTCTTGTCATTGCAGTAGTTGTCTCACCAAAGTATGCAATAGCATTGCTCCACCCTGGTTCTAGAACAAGATTCTTCCATGCACTGTTGCAACAAATTACATAAACTGATTAAATAAGAGTTAAATACATTTTTCATCTTTAAATTATTTTTTGAATGTCATTTTAGTTATTGATTTATTTTTTGTGTCACTTTAGTCCTTAAGTAATTACTCTGTCTGCCAAATCAGTCCTTTAAATAATTATTTTTGATGATACAAATGACTGATTTAGCGGATAATGTGATTATTCTAGGATTAAAGTGACACAAAAAATAAATCAATGACTAAAGTGATATTTAAAAAATAATTCAAGTATGAAAAACTCATTAAATAATATAAAACTTCCCAACAACAATATTCTGTGTATTTCTACAGGAAAGATTGGAAAAGAAAGCTAGTTTTTTATGTGAATCATATGACATCAAAAGTCGTTACTCATTGGGATGCTTGAGTAAACGTATGAAATGGTTAATTGGACCGTAGAACCCCAATGTAGATTGAGTTCAATATTGGCAATGAACATGCAAGTTCATGTTCCTACCTTCGGTAAGTTAAAAGAATAAATTATCATAGCATCTTTCAAGGCCATGATTTAATAGTCCCCCTATGATCTAGTGACTTGATAAAGTTCAAATTTTGAATGAGCTATTGACCTTTCTGGCAGGTTAAAGTTGTGCAAGAAAGGAGATCCATCAGGTCAGTGCATTAGAACACTTCTTCCATGCAATTCTGCTTTTTAAGTATTTAACATTAGCAGATAAATGGTAAACTACAGACATAAAACATGACACCAACCAAAGAAAAAAATTTCCACTTTCTTTTTTTGAGTCATCTGTTTTTAATGTAGTCTTAAAATATGTAGCTTATTTTTTTCCCCCCCTAGCATTTAGTGTCCTATCTAGAGTTACCTTTTCATGCTATTAAATTTTGTGATTAATTAAGCCTTTCACACTAAAACACAAAATTTTGATTTATGGGGGGATTTATATTACTTACCGAGAACTCAAGTTGGTGGTCTATAAAGCAGTGGATGCTGCCACATGTACTAATAATGTTTGGTACGGAAAATATTTTGACCTTCTTGGGAAAGTGAAGTCTGGAATATATCTCAAGAATGTATTTTAGACTCTGTTCCTATCAAAATATTCCCACCCAGAAAGGTGGGAATATTAGATTCTCAGGGATGTAGAATGTTGGGCCATCGTGGATGGCAATTGCCAATCACTACCGACCACTGGTCGGTTGGTGACTGGTAGTGGACAGTGGTGCCACATTCTCAAGAATGTTAAGTACATACCAAACACGGGAATGCAACACTCCTGAGAATGTGGATTCCTAGGTGTAGGTTTAAAAATTTAAAACTTGAACCAAACACTACCTTAAATCAGAATTAGGCTAATAAATTTGGCATCCGCCACATGCTATGCATTGTTAAGTGTTCAGGCATGCCGGTAGTATGCTAGACAAATTTAGAATAGGAAAACTTTGGACATTGGTAAGAAGTATCTATAATTGTTTATATTGAATTGTTCTAATTATCAATTAACATTCCTTATTTATTATCAAGCAGGGATGGCGTTCTTCTCATACATGGTGGAAGACAAGAGTGTAGGTGGTGTCTCCTATGTGAAATTTCTTATCCACGTTCACAGGCAATTCCAGAATAAAATGACTTCATGATCGTCATATAATGCTTCGTGGGCCAAGTGAGGTGCTGGCTTATGCCATGTGTCAAAGGAAAACATGAGAAAACAAATTTTGTTATCCAAGTTTTTTGATGTACATGTATAAGGGATTGATTGTTGGAATAGAACTAATTTTTCCTATTTATAGTCTGGATATTGTTCATTTTGAATTTCATTTATTAGCTGTACTAATTAAATCAAAATCTATTGGCAATTCTAAGTGTTTTCATGACAACTATTCCTACAGTCTTGAGTTTTAATAAATTTTGCATGTACTGACAGAAAGAAGTTGATATAGAAGAATTAAGAGAGAATTACTAAAATGTCAAACTATTGGTATCACAAATTGATCATTTGTCAAGAGGTACAATAAACTATTGGTAAAAATTACACAATGGCCATCTTTGTGATACCGGTGGTCAATTTTTTTTGGGAATTACCAGTTTTTGTTTTTAGTTTTGAAAAAAAAATGTTCAATTTCTGTTTTAGTAATTCTCTCTAGAATTAAATCATAATCGAAAATAGATTGATCATGTATAGCATAATTTTAATCATCTACTCAGATTTGTGGTAAAGGTGTAAATCAANGAGAGAATTACTAAAATGTCAAACTATTGGTATCACAAATTGATCATTTGTCAAGAGGTGCAATAAAGTGGTCATCGTAAGTAAAAATTACACAATGACCAATGGCCATCTTTGTGATACCGGTGGTCAATTTTTTTGGGGAATTATCAGTTTTTGTTTTTAGTTTTGAAAAAAAAAATGTTCAATTTCTGTTTTAGTAATTCTCTCTAGAATTAAATCATAATCGAAAATAGATTGATCATGTATAGCATAATTTTAATCATCTACTCAGATTTGTGGTAAAGGTATAAATCAAAATTATTTGAGCAGAGCGGCTAGTATGCAGATTGGAAATAGTGAATGAAAGAGAAAATTATAAGGAAAAAAGTATATTGTATGTCCTTATAATTTAGGTTAATTTTTCATTTAGCCTTTATAATTTTTTTTCTTTAAAATTGTGTCATCATAATTTTTTTTTGTTTTGGTAACCTAAGAACCAGGGCCTGACTCTAACCTTTAGATGGAGCTAGATTTACCAAACCTAGGGTGAGTCATCCCTACTCAATATTCATTATGAAATTCCTTCTTATAATCTTGAATGAGGTCTGTATTTTGAACATTTTATAGCAGTGTATGCCCCTACTTCTTTGCAAGGCCAATCCATATTTACCATTATTTGGTCATGCAAATTGTTTATTTCAAAGAAGTATAGAGTGCCAACTTCAGATGAGCTGGATGGAGTGGTTTGGTTTATTCACTTAATTGTATACAATTGTTAGTTATGAAGTCAGGCCTCTTGACTCATGCATATTATAAAATAAAATTATGAAGGCCCAATGTATGGTTTGGTTAAATCACTTGTATGCAATTGTTACTTATGAAATTAGGTCTCATGAGATATTAGAAAATAAGGAGTTCAGTCCATCGCATTATGTGTTAGTTTGAATTTACTGCTTTTGGAAGGGTGTAAGACAATGATTATTTATCTACTACAATTAATTGGTGTTAGAGAAAACTGAACAATTTAATATTTGTGCCAATTTGTTTGAGTTGGAGCAGAGGAGACATTATTTTTTTTTATTAATTATTTGTTTACATTTTATCTTTGTTATTTCATCCAAAATGTTCTTCAACAACTACGTTAGAAAACTATATTTTTTATTCTGATTGAATGAGTTTCAGACTGATTTTG